>PJEM01017660.1:0-21279 GCA_004023845.1 Helogale parvula
ACATGCTCCTGCAGGCTGTGGACCTCGTGGGACCTTTGACTCTGGCCCCTAGGCCCGACTCAGCGCCCGATCAGGGCGAGGGGCACAGGAGCTGAATGAGTCCAGAGAGGATCTCGGAGCCCCTCCTGCCTCTGAGCCGCTCACACTGCTCACATGCAGACTAATAATAAGACGTCCAGGTGGGCTGGAGGCAGGGGACACCCAGCATGTCCCCTGAGTGTCCCTTCCCTGCTCCAGAGGCTTCACTGAGCACAGTGAAGCCTGCCCTCTGGTGGTCAGCACTGGCATGACCGCCCAGGGCAGGAAAACCAGAAAACAAAACACACACCTTTGTTTGAATGTAGTCAAGGCAGCCGCCCTCCCAGGCCCTATCCGGGCACAGGAGCAGGACCCACGGGCTCCAGGGGCGATGCAAGGACATCCAAAGCCTCCTTGTCCCTCGTGTAACCTCCCCGTCCTGGTGCCCAGTTCATTCCTAAGGCCTCCTCACCGCAGCAGGAGCACTGCCTCTGGAACCACTTCCTAATGAGGACCCGAGGCTCAAACAAGGAGGGTCTTGACCTTTGTTCCCACACTAGGGGCCACTGCTCTACCACGCTCTGTATACCCAGGTCCTCAGTCTCCCACGTCCCCAGACTGCCCTCTGATCAGAAGGACCTTGAGGGAGTAGAACGCAGGTTCCCAGGAGCACCTTGGGTCAGGGATGGAGATTCGAGGCCAACAGACAAGGCTGTGGGGCCCTTGGGACACCTCGTCTATGCAGCCCAATTTTACACAGGAGTAAGCTCAGGACTGGTCTTGTAGCCCCCTCTAACTAGGGGGGGTGTCTCCTAGTTCCAGGTGCCCCGGGGAAGTGCCCAGCCCAGGCTGCCCCCTGGACACATGGGGACCCCATTGGCCATTAGGCTGTTATGTCGCCCCTCCCCACGTATGAGCCCTGTTCCTGGATGTCCCTGCCCTGAGGCAGAGCTGCCTCCAATCCCTTTCTTCTTTACCCCTTGTCACCTCGCCAGCGTCCACTCCTCCTCTGACCCCATCCCATGGTCCCCATACAATGTGTGTATGTACTGCGGGCTCGTGGGGATGTCGAAAGGAAAGGGCCCCAGATGGAATGGGGTGCACAGGGTCCTTCAGGATCTTAGGGGCTCTCATTCTCATTGGAAACCCCATGGGAGGGTTGAGCCCTGGCCCGGGAGCCGGCCCCTTCCCTTCTCCTCTGGACTCTGCTCACCCCACGGCTCCGAGCCAGTTCCCACCTTTCCTGGTCTCAGTTTCCCAGTTGTACCAGGAGGGGCTGGACGCGGAACTGCGTAAGCGCGCGCTCAGCGTGGACCCGGTGCCGTGCACCCTCCTCGCCGGATGGGGTGTGGGCCGGGGACATGTGGACCTCCCTCCACCCCCGCCGCCTTGGAGGGCGCCCGGGGCCGGGCGGGGACACTCACCTGGCAATCTACCATCATCCTCAGCCCTGGCAGCGCATCGCCGGCCCCAGGGCGGGGCCCGGGGCTCGCAGAGGCCGCTCGCAGAGGCCCGCGCGCGGCCCAGGGGGACGCCCGGCTGCGGGGCTCATGGCGCGGCCTCCCGTCCTCGCCGGGCCCGGGGCTCCGCGACCACCGCCGCCCGCGCCGCCGCCGCCGCCCGCGCCGCTCCCATTGTCTGCGCCGCGCTGCGCCGCCGGCCGCTCGGGCCCCGCTGCTGCGTTCCGCCCGGCCTCCGGGGCTCCGGCCGGGTGGGCGGGGACAGCCTCGGCCCCGCCTCACCGCGCCCCGCCCGCCGCAGGTGTGAGGGGCGGGCCGCGCCGCTCCCGCTCTGGGACGCGCTCGGGGGCGCGCGCGGCCTCCCTCCCGCGGGCAGCGGTTGGGCGGACCCTGCCCAGGCTACCGGGCCTCGTGTCCACCGTTGCGCGCACACGGGGCCTGCGCGGGCCCGCGGACAGCGCGTGCACGGGAGCCGCGTCTCGTCGCAGCCCACCGAGCGCTCAGCGTGCGGCGGGTCCCACGCGTCGCCCACGCCCGCTAGGACCTCGTGCCACCCCGAACCCAAGCGGGCGGTGGGGGGGGGGGCGGTCGGGCCCTGGGCTGGGTTGGCGTAGAGACCTGGGGACTTGGGAATCTCTGTCCTGGTCCCCACGTGTAGCCTGCAGTGGACAGCTGGGTGCATGGCTGGGCCAGGGGACCTGGAGGCGGCAGTGGACACCGAGTACGGGCAACGAGAAGGTCAGTGCGCCCCTTCCCCCTCGTCCTCAATCCCTCTTCCCCTAGTCTCTCTGGCAGGAACCCGGGACACCAGATGCAGTGGTGGCTCTGGCTGCTGCACTGGTTGGGGTCATGGGTGTAGGGGAGGAGGCCCAGGGAGGAGGGGGTCCTCCACGGGGATTTGAAGGATGGTCAGAGCTAGTGTTGCATAGGACCCCTGGGCTCTTAGTGATTTCATCCCGCTCCTAAAAAAAAATTTTTTTTAAACATTTATTTATTTTGAAGGAGAGACAGAACACTAGGGGGAGAGAGGCAGACAGAGGGAGACTCGGAATCCGAGGCAGGCTCCAGTAGCTGTCAGCACAGAGCCAAATTTGGGGCTTGAACTCACAAACTGTGAGATCATGACCTAAGCCAAAGTCCGAGCCCAGCCAAGTGAGCCACCCGGGTACCCCTCCCCCACTTTTTTAAAAGTTTATTTGTTTAGAGAGAGAGAGTGCAGGAGGAGGGGCAGAGAGGAGAGAGACAGAATCCCAAGCAGACTCTGCACTGTTAGCTGGAACTCAGCAACGGTGAGATGATGACCCCCACAGAAATCAAGAATCAGATGCTTAACTGGCTGAGCCTGACCTAACCCAGGCACCCAGTCACCCCTTTTTCACATGAGCAGCGCCTCCGGCGATCAAGGTCACTCAGCTTTGAGTGACCCAAGTCCAGCCATGAACATGAGCAGGGGATTCAGAGTCCATCGTCTTTACCCTCACAGAGCCCTGCACTGACTCTCACAGGCCTTGTCCTGCAGTGGGGCTCCCCCTGTGCCTCTAGGTCACTCTTCTGGGGTTGGGGTCCCCAAAAACCAAGCAGGGATGAGGAGGATGCCTCAGTTTCCTCCTGTGTCGTGGGGGCTCTAGGGGCCAGCTGCTGCCTCCTTCCAGGGTGGGCGTGCTGCCCGGAGGGCCCAGACCTAGCCACGTGGAGAAGTAGCTAGAGGGGTCGGTGTCCAGAGGTGTCCCAGCCGTAATCTCATTTGATCTCCATCCACCCCAGGCCTCAGATGACCTGTCCAGCGGCCCACAGGCGCAGTCTCGCCTCCCACAGTCATTCGACATTTATAGGACGCTTTCTGGGTTTCAGCTACCGTGGGAATCGGGGCCAGCCCTAGTCTATCCCCTCTTGGAGTTTACCAGCTGGGCGAGGGGTGACACGGCAGACATTGTAAATGACACAGGGATGGGGAGG
Source organism: Helogale parvula (assembly GCA_004023845.1). Taxonomy (NCBI): domain Eukaryota; kingdom Metazoa; phylum Chordata; class Mammalia; order Carnivora; family Herpestidae; genus Helogale; species Helogale parvula. The sequence goes on from PJEM01017660.1 coordinate 3,435, forward strand.
GTTTGTGGGAACACTGAAAGGCACCCGCTCTGGAGGGGGGCACGAATCAACGCAGACTTCCTGGAGGTGATGTCAGGCGTGAGTCCCCAGAAACCAGCCGGGAGGTGGGACGCGCAGACCTGACTGGTGGGCAGTGTGAGCAGAGGCATGCGGGCCAGGCCCTACGGCTGAGTGATGGTGAGGGGAGGAAGTGGCTGGCCATGAAGGGACAGGAACACTGAGTTTCAGGGGCCTCCATGGGAGACATTTTGTGTTTTGTGATTTTGTCTATTTCTTAAAGAAGTACCTGTGCAATTTAGAAAACTTTGAAGCCCCCCAACCTGATGGGCCCTGGCGACCTTGGTGCCGGTGGATCGGACCCGATTCTCCCGGTCCGGCTGAGGACTGCTGGGACTCTCTCTGGGCCCTCCGTCTGCCGGGTCAGGCCGGGTCCCCCTCTACCTCCTACCCCCACCAGGCCCCTTACTTCCCCCACCCATGGAGCAGCTGTGGCTCTAAACCCTCAGCTTTGCTTTAGAGAGTAGCTTGGACCCTGGTTGGGTTCTAAGAGTTGGGTCCTGTCACTCCCTCAACTCGTGTCTGAGAGCTGTGTCCTGTGATGGGGACCGGTGTTGGCCATATTCCTTGGGGGCTCGGGCCGAGGCTGGGAAAGGTCCAGAAGAGGCTGGACTGGGAGCGAGGCAGGGCTCTCTTCTCCCCTGCAAGCCTGCTGCTGCCTGGAACTCAGGGCCAGCTCCTCCTGAGGCCTTCTGTGGTCTCTGCCTCCAGGGCTCCCACCATGGAAGCTTCTAGAAGGCAAGCCCTGCTCTTGCCACATAACCTGCATCGCAAAGCAGGTGCTCCCCCTGCTGTGGGCCCACCTTTGCCCTTCTGCCCGGGAGGCACCTCGGCGCCCCTGCCTGACCTGCCCTCCCTGGTCCAAAGTCTCCCCTCTGCTTATTCTCTTTGTAATCTGTCCTTGCCCGCTGGACAGACCGCAGGCTGCAGGAGTGGGCGTTGGGCTGACCCCCAGCTTTGCCAGGGGGGCCACGTGGCTGGGTGCCTGTACCTCCCTACGTGGTCAGAGTGTATCCCTCTGTGTCCCCCCCCCCCACCATGGCAAAGGTGATGCTGCCCCCAGAGGAGGGGACACTGGGCCACCAACTCCTGAACCCCTTCTCCCCCCATCTCTGTCCTGCCAGGCAGATGCACCCACTGCAGGGGCTCTGAAGCCCCCCTGGAGCTGGTGAGGCTGCCCTCCCAGGCCCTCTAATCCTAGGCCTGCACCACAGCCCTGGAGCCCCACGCCCGCCGGTGGCCTCACAGGGCTGAGGCTGCCCGGGTTTCAGGAGGGACCGATAGACACATTCGTTATGTATTAGGGGCTGAGAGGCCACGTGGCATCCAGCTGGTGAGCTCTGGCCCCTCAATCATGGAGGCATGGCACCTTCTCTCTCCACCCCTCTCCCAGGAGAACGGGAACAGGATCCTGTCTGCTGCAGTGGCCGCTGTGATGCAGGCTTTCTGGAAGACTGGACTCTCCCTCCTCCACCTCCACCGGACTTCACCATGCATGAAATCCAGGCTGCCCGGATCCCCAGTGGCTGGCGGGACAGACACTCGGATGTGGAGGTGAAAACCCTGGTGAGGGCTTGGCGCGTGCCACCTTTATTAAAAAACTGCCCAAACCCTCTTACAAAGGGGGCGGTGGCTGGTGCCAGGGAGTGTAGTCCGCCACGGGGCGCGGGCTAGACTCGGCACATGAGCGAGCCAGGTCTGTTCTCTGTTCTGTTGCAAAGGCTCGCTCCGGGGCCGAGCGAGGGGTTGGCTCTGTGTGGCTGCGGGACGTCCCAGCACCCGGGGCCCCTGCAGCCCGAGAGGAGGGGTCTGGGTGCCTTTCCCATCAGGCTCGTAGGAGTGCAACTTTAAGGGCAAACAGGCAACAGAAGGGGACAGAGGTGGGGCTTCAGGCACTGAGCGGGCAGACACCGGAGCCTGCCCCCAAGGCACGTCTGCTAGGTAAGGCCTGTGGCCCTGTCTTCTTCACCACTTCCCGTCTGACTGTTCTTGGGCCACACTGCGCTGCGATCTTTGTGTTCCACTCCTATCTGCGCAGCCCTTTACAGTTTACAAAGGCCCTTCCACATCCATTTTCCAGGTGAGTTCTGCTAGTAGACTGAGGTAGGCAGGACCAGGTGGGTCTCACCTGAGGCCTGAGAAGGGGGGGCTCTGATACAGGGTGCTGCATCAGGACAAGTGGGGTGCTCCTCCAGGGAAGAGCGGGGTGCTCCCCCGGGGAAGAGCGGGGTGCTCCACAGGGGTGAGCCGGCTGCAGGCCTCGGGGTCCCGATCCTCCGCAGCCCTGACTCCGCCATCAGCTCCTCAGCCAGCTGGTGTCCTTGTCCAGAGTAGAAAAGCGGATCAGCTTCAGGCTGGGGGGACGGGGCTTCCTGTCATCCCACAGATACTCTGGGGACAGCACCTTGGAGGGCTTGTAGGAGATGAAGCGACGGTTCAGGTGGCTCTCCTCCTGCCAGGCGGCCATGATGCCGTTGGCCTTGTCTGCCAGGATGGCCATGTGGCAGCCTCTGGTAAACTCGTACACCTTGGCCACCCGCCCCCCAAAGACCGCCCCACCATAATAAAAGTCCCCCTCGTCATCTGCCACAAAGGCGGTGGAAGTGTGCCTGCGCTCGTAGGGAAACTGCTGGCGGGGCACAGCATAGTAGCCCGGGTGAATGGCAGCCACCAGGTCCCCCAGGGTCTCAGGGCCCCAAGGGTTCCGGAACACCATGTCCACGTCGAGGCAGAAAATGTAGTCCACCTCCCGGTGCGCCCTCTCGGCGATGTGCCGGCTGATGGTCTCCATCCGGCGCGTGGAGATCTCCTCCCAGCGGGAGTGTCTCTGGATGAGGAGGACGCTGAGGCGGCGGCCGGGGCCCAGCGGGACCCGAGGGATGGCTGCGGGCTCGTTGGTGAAGACGTAGTAGTGCACGTGGTGGCCCCGCATGAAGAAGCGCTCAGCCGACTCCAGGAAGTGCTGCACGAAGCGGGTGTACCTGGCAGGAGGAACCCTGGCATCCACCTGGTCCCGCTCTGTGGGGCGCGGGGCGCGGGGTCAGACAGGCCGGGCCCCCCTCCCAGCCCCCCACCTCGAGAAGCCACTCAGGTATGACCCTTGGGATCCTTCTCTGTCAAACCCTCACAACTGCAGTACTGACCTCTTTAAACATTTTATTATTTGAGAGAGACAGAGACAGAGAGCACCTGAGTTGGAGAGAGAGGCAGAGAGGAGCGCGCGCGCGAGAGAGAATTTCTAGCAGGCCCCACACTCAGCGTGGCGCCTGATGTGGGGCTCAGTCCCACGACCCTGGGATCATGACCTGAGCTGAAATCGAGAGTCAGACCTCCACCGACTGAGCCCCCCAGGCGCCCTGCAGTACAAGCCTCTTACAACCATAGGAGAAAGGATACTTCACAAGGATTCCTAAAATCACAAACCAAGCTAACTTTTAGTATCGCTTTCTAGGGTCAGGCAGTGATTCAAGGGATTCTTAGCCCCTTTGAGCCTCATAAACTCCCTGAAGGCAGGCACCATAATCCCCATTGTGAAGTTTATTTTTTTTAGTAATCTCTACACCCAGCACGGGGCTCTAACTCAGGACCCTGAGAGCAAGAGCTGCACGCTCCACCAACGGAGCCAGCCAGGTGCCTCTCCCGTGAGTCCCCATTTCAGAGGCAGAGACACTGAGGCTCAGAGAGAGGAAAGGGACACCATGGAGGCTAAGCAGGCTGCATCAAGGCATCGAGGCCAGGCGAGTGGTGCTGGGGGCTGGGAAACACCAGGGCCACACCCTGCAGGTCAAGGCTGACTGGACCACACGGCCACCTGACATGCCGCCCCCCCCCCCAGCCCTCTAGGTACTGGGGCGCCACTGGTTTCTCTCCCGGGGCAAGCTGTCAGGTGGTGTCTCCTCAGGGAAAGGCCAGGCGGGGTGAGGGACAGGAGAGGAAGCCAGGAGGTATCCAGAGAGGAGGCAGGCCCAGAGCGGGGGCGGGGGGGGGGGGGGGGGCGAGGGCCCTCAGGGCAGGCCTTGACCCGCCTGTAACCTGACCCTGGATGGACCCCCAGTTATGTGAGGTGGCCTTAAGGGATTCCATTCCTTCATAGCTGCCCAGACCGTCCAGGGGAGGCAGAGAGGGCTAAGGAGGCAAGGGGTGTCCTCACATCGGCTCCTGTGCTCCATCGCCTGGGCCACCTCCCTGCTTCTGCGCCAAGGCCAGGTCCCCTCTTCCAGGAAGCCCTCCCACCATCGCCCTCCACTCCCTATCTTCCCACATGCACAGGGCCTGGTCCAGGCAGGCTCCTGTGCCCAGGTGCTGTGGTTCGGTGCGAACCAGCCACCCGGCCCGCTACTCACTTGCCGACGGCAAACACCGTGAGCCCAATGGTCAGGTTCAGCGGCTCGTAGATGCGCTGCAGCAGCTCAGGGCTGAAGGTTCCCTCCGAGACAATGGGCGCCAACCAGGGTGTGAGGGTCAGCAGCTCGGTAGGCCTGCAGCGGGGGGAGGCCATGGGCACTGAGGCCCTTTCCCTGTGAAAGCCTCAGCCCTTCCTGGCCCTGCCTCCGGCGCCGTGTGACCTTGGGCAGCTCCACCCTGTCTCTGGGCCTCACCATCCTCATGTGGGAAGTGGGGATACGTTGAGAGGAGGAGGAGTTCATGCACGCCGAGTCCTAAGGGAGCCTGGCATTTCAGGTGCCTGCTGATCGGCTGATAAATGAGGGGTGTGGATTGGGCACCCACCGCGTGGCTATGCCTTCTGCAAACACCAGCTCAGAACCCAGTCCTCCAACCTGCTAGGAGGTGGCTGTCCTATCCACTTGCATAGAAAACACCCCAGAGCTGTTGAGTAACCTGCCCAAGGTCACACAGTCGGTGGCAGAACTGGACTGTAACCCAGGTCCCACACTACCTGGACGCCAGGGCTGCCTGACTTATAAATCAGAGCTCTGCCCACCCTGCCTTCCTCCCCACACCAGATCTCTCCCTTCCCAGGCCCTACCCAACACCCACCTTTGCTCCAGAAGCTTGGGCTGCGGGTACAGTGACCTGGAACCAAGAAGGGCCGGTGGTGAGGGGAGGCGGCCCCCAACCCCCCGGGGGCCACAAGGGGGAAATGACAGTCAGCTTACTGTGTCACAGGCTGGAATGGCTTCTCCCCCTTGTACCGCAGCTCCATGTTGCTGGTAACAGAGGCGAGAGAGAGCCGTTAGTGCCAGTGCTGGGGACGGACAGATTCAGTGCGGGATGGACAGATGGAGCCCAAACACCCCCACGGGCAGGCACCCTTCCGGGTTCCATGCAGACTCCGTCGAGCCTTCCCCACTGCGTGCCCACTCTGCTGGGGGTGGGGGCTGGGCTCCCACGGAAGCTGTCTGCCCGGGGTCACTAAATGGCAAGGCCGTGATCTGCACCCGGCGCCGTCTCCAAAGCTGATGCTCTTTCACACCTGCCACTCCGGAGGGCTGGCAGCGGGGAGAAGTTTTGAGAAGCTGCAAAGACCTGGTGATCGCTGTTCTGTTGCTTTCTAGACCTTGGGCGAGTCCCTTCGCTGAGCCGCAGTGACGGCCAATAGTTGCACCCAGTTGCTCTGGTGATATGCAGTGGGTGTGGCTGACATGGACACCAGCTGCCCTGAGGTAAAGATCATCAGGGTGCCTGGGGGGCTCCGTCGTTAAGCATCCGACTTTGGTTCAGGTCACGATCTTGCAGTTTGTGAGTTCGAGCCCCGAGTCAGGCATCCAACTTTGGCTCAGGTCATGATTGCAGTTTGTGAGTTCGAGCCCCGAGTCAGGCATCCAACTTTGGCTCAGGTCATGATTGCAGTTTGTGAGTTCGAGCCCCAAGTCGGGCTCGCTGCTGTCCTAAACCTGCCTAGGATCCTCTGTCCCCCCTCTCCCTGCCCCTCCCCTGCCCCTCTCCCTGCCTCTCCCCTGCTCATACTCTCTCAAATATAAAAAAACATTAAGCAAACAAACAAAAAAAGGCATATCCCGCATGGCCTGGGTGGGCTTGATAGAATCAGGCGAAAGGCCTTAAGAACAGAGCTGGGGTTTCCGAGAAGCAGGGCGGTCAGTGCCAGCTCCTGCCTGAGCCCCCGCCGGCTCCAGCGGGTCCAGACTGGCTTAGCTCAATCGGCCAATCTACCTTTCTCCCTCCTGCCTCTGCTCCGTTTCTTCAGTGGGACCCTGACTGATGCCCCCACTTGCCCTCCATTCCTGTAAAATGGGTGACCATCCTCAACCCTAGAGCTGCCTTGAGAATTCCACACGGGATGTGCCCAGGCCCAGCGCAGAGCGAGCCAGCCGTCTGGTCCCCTTCTAGGTAGGCAGCCTGTGTGGCCAGTGACAGCCAGGGTCAGCCTGTGTGGACGAGGAAGAAGGAGGGCCTTAAGGACGGAGGCTGCAGGTTGCAGAGAGCCTCTGGGTCGGCCCCAGTGGCCGGGGAGACCTGGGGCCAGACATCTGACTCCTCAGCGATAAAGTCCTCCCCCAGAGGGGGGAAGTGAGGCCCAGAGAAGGCAAACAAACGCCCGAGGACCTTCGGTGTGGACCAGGCTGGCTGTCACGTGCAGACCCCCCGAGGACATGGTGCCTGCCATTTAGTAAAGAATTTTGTTTCTTTTTGTATTTTGTCTTAAATTTTTAAATGTTTTATTTATTTTTGAGAGAGAGAGACAGCATGAGCAGGGGAGAGTCAGAGAGAGAGGGAGACACAGAATCTGAAGACAGGCTCCAGGCTCTGAGCTAGCTGTCAGCACAGAGCCCGATGCGGGGCTCGAACCCACGAACTGTGAGATCATGACCTGTGCCGAAGTCGGAAGCTCAACCGACTGAGCCCCCCTGGTGCCCCTCTTTTTGTTTTTTAAATGTTTGTTTATTTTTGAGAGAGAGAGAGCACGCACAAGCTGGTGGGGAGTAGGCAGAGAGAGAGAAAGAATCCCAAGCAGTCTCCACCTATCAGTGCAGAGCAGGACACGGGGCTCAATCCCACAAACTCTGAGCTCAAGACCTGAGCTGAAGTCCAGAGTCAGATGCTTAACCGACTGAGCCACCTAAGCACCCCAAGAATTTTCAATATGGCATCTTTGGAAGGATAGCTTAGGCCTCTTTAAAAATTGGTTTTCCTACCAATTTTTAGTCTATACTTCCTTTTTCTTCTTTTTGGTGGTAAAATGTACAAAACAAAGATTTACTATTTTAACCATTTTTTTCATTTATTTTTTTAACATTTATTTTTGAGAGACTGAGCATGAGCAGGGGAGGGGCAGACAGAGAGGGAGACACAGAATCCGAAGCAGGCTCCAGGCTCTGAGCTGTCAACATAGAGCCCGATGTGGGGCTCGAACTCATGGACCATGAGATCATGACTTGAGCCGAAGTCGGACACTTAACTGACTGAGCCCCCAGGCGCCCCTATTTTAACCATTTTTAAGCGTGCCTTTCAGGGGCCTTAAGCACATTTCGCACTGTTGCGCAACCATCTCCAGAACTTTCTCATCTTAAACGGAAACTGTGTCCCCTTTCAACACTGACTCCCACCCCCCTCCGCCCCATCCACCCAGCCCCTGGTAACTGTTATTCCAGAGACCTGATTATTCTAGAGATCTCTTATAAGTGGAATCCTGTAACAGTTATCCTTCTGTGATTAGTTAATACTCTTGAACCAACAGTTTTTAAAAGTTAGCCCATCAAATTGGCCGTCTGCCCTCGTTTCACACAAAGAAACCCACTTCAGGTCCCTGCTCAGAAAGTGATGGCATTCTGAGCAGGCAGGAAGTGAGCAGGAAAAGGGCCCATGGCCCTGGCGGTTGGACGGCTGGACCTCCATCTCTCCCCAAGCCCAGCCACACTCCAGCCTCATTAAAGAGCACATCGGGGGGGTACCTGGCGGGCTCAGTCGGTTAACCGACTGACTTTGGCTCAGATCATGATCTTGCAGCTCGTGAATTTGAGCCTTACGCCGGGCTCTGTGCTGACAGCTCAGAGCCTGGAGCCTGTTTGGATTCTGTGTCTCCCTCTCTCTCTGCCCCTCCCCTACTCACTCTCTGTCTCCCTCTCTCAAAACTAAATAAACATTAAAATAAGCAAATAAACAAAGAGCAGGTTGGTCATAAGAATACTGAAGCCACAGATAAGCCAGAACGAAAAGGAAAAAATAATCAGCTTCACATTTTCATACAGGAAGGGAGGAAAAGGAAAAGTGAAGAGATCCAGATGAAAAGCGAAGATGTGACCATTTAACACAAAAATCTCCAACTTCAATCCGTGGAAAAAAGAGCTGAGCAGAACCAAACGGTAGGAAAATGCAGCAAGTGCTTTTGGCCTGAGGTGACACTTGGAGGAGCCACAGAGAGGCCCAGGAGAGAGGGCAGTGGGGCAGGTGCATCAGGGAAGAGGAAGTCTAGCTCGTGCGTGGGTGGGAGAAATGAGTCCCTCGCAGGAACCAAGGAAATGAAATTGAAACCCAGCAGAGAGCATTCCTGTCTCTTGAATCAGTGGGGTGGTTTGCTTTTTGCTTTTTGCAGCACCTAGCCCTTCTTCTAGCAGGGGCCCGGGCGGGGGGACGTCTCTGTGACCGTGACGGTGTGAGCGCGTGATGTGCCGTGGGCCTTCGGGAAACCAACAGGCAAACTGGAATGAGAATCCGCCCATAGCCCCAGGCCCAGGGAGGGAACGAGCCAGTGAAAGGTTTTTTTTTTAATCTAAAATTTTTTAATTGTTTATTTATTTTGAGAGAGAGAGAGAGAATGGAAGTGAGCAGGGGAGGGGAGTGAGAGGGAGAGACAGAATCCCAAGCAGGCTCTGTGCTATTAGCGCAGAGCTGGACGTGGGGCTCGAACTTATGAACGGTGAGATCCTGACCTGAGCCAAAATTCAAGAGTCATATGCTCAACCGACTGAGCTACTCACGCGCCCCATGAAAGGACTTTTAATATGGAGAAAGCGTAATATCCAAAGCTGCTCATTATAAGCTAATTTAGAATACCAGGGAATTGGACACAACCAAAACACCGTGCTCCCATTGTTGGAGGGAAAAGGGAAGGGATTCAGGAATTAGGACCCAGCTCCTGGGGGCAGTAAAATGGTGGGGCCATGAAGAAGAAACACATGCCAAAGAATATAGCCAATTCTGGGAAAATAGGATGAAAACTGTAAAAACATTATGATCATAGCTCTTTTTATGTTTTATTTATTTTTGAGAGAGAGCACATGAGCGGGGAAGAGGCAGAGAGAGAGTGAGAGAGAGAGAGAGAGAGAGAGAGAGAGAGAATCCCAAGCAGGCTCCGCGCTGTCAGCACAGAGCCTGACACCAGGCTCAAATTCACGAACCATGAGATCATGACCAAAGCCGACACCATGAGTAACCGACCCAGGCACCCGGCACCCCAATCACACCTCTTTTCAACAGCAAGCAGGCTTTGTGCTTTAGAATCAAGCGGGATGCACCGTCCATTCATTTAGAACGTACAGCAATCAACAAGTCGACAAGGGACTTTGGAAGCAAAGTGTAACTCAGACCCGTAGGGCACCAGAGGATTTTGTTTTCCCTTTGTCTTTTCTGCTTTCGAGCTTCCTAATTTCCCATACTCTGTGCTTATAACTGTAAAACCTGTCTTGTTGATAATTAGCAAGCAGTTTAGGACCCGGATGTGAATCACCCCTTTAGCTATCACGCAGATACCCCCTTGAGAGTGCCAATCCGTTTTTTTAATCTTAACTCTCAAAACGGCAGGTTTCTTATGTGGTGGAAGACTGGACATACGTTCATTTGTTCCTTGAATCCTTGGTGAACGCAAAATGTAGCCGAAAGGTCAAGTCCTAAAAGCACTTTCCTGAGCACCTCCTATGTGCCACCTGCTACAGCAGGCTATTTATTTATAGACGTAATCACACTGCATGCTCCAGGTGGCTGGGAGCGACACCTCTATCGTCCCATTTCACAGATGAAGCAAGTGAGACTCAGAGTTGTACGGCATGCTTGGGCCCAAACCACAGCGGGGGTTTGCAAGGACACCGCGAGACTGAAATAGGAATTTCACTCGTATTTGTAGCAGCCCATAAATTACCCAAACACTTATCAAACTGATCAGAATCCTGAGCTTAAGAACTAACAACCTACAAACTGACCTTAAAACTCTCCCACTGCCTCCACTCCAGGCAGCCCACAGGGGGGCCCCAAATTCTCCCAGCCCCGTACTTACAAGATCTCTGGGCAAGGGAGGTAATAGGGGACATAGGAGATCAGCAGCCAGTTCTCAAAATACAACCTGGGAAGGAAAAACACCTGTTGACTGTCACGAGGCTGCAAACCCACTCGGGGCACGTTAAGGGAGTGAAGGTCTGCAGTGGGGTGCATCTGGGGATCCCCCCCCCCTACTCCCTGGGTCTGGCTGACCTCGGAGGTCAAAGCCTCCCGATCCTCTGCAATGCAGTCATTCATTTCCAGGGAAGGAATGTTCTTGATGCCAGAGCCCACACGTAAGAGAGTGATGGTGAGTGGGGGCGGGGGTGGGGGGCCTTCAGAGAAGGAACACATGGGGTGCATTTTGGTGTGTGGACAGTTCTTCGCGAACGTGGCTAAAATGGCCCAGGCTGAGGAAAGGGCAAGTGCAAAGGCCGGGAGGCCAGTACAAAGCAAAATCCAGAAGCCAAACTAGTTTGGTCTTGGGGCTGGGGTTGGGGACAGGTGTGCCGAGAGGTGATGGGACCTAGGAATCCATAAAGGGGTCAAGGCTTGAGGGGTTGCGAAGCCAAGGAAGGTCGGAGTCGGGGTGAAGGGAGGGCTCCTTGGGGGGTGCTCACCACAGCAAGTAGAGGGCAGTGCCTGACAGCAGGCAGAATCCTAGGCCCAGGGCCAGTCTGTGGCGGCGCATTGCTGGGCACAGCATTTGAGCCTGGGCGCTTGTAGAGGCTGAGCGTGCCTCGGTGAGTCAGTCCACCTCTCCCGGGGCTGTCACCCTCGGAGCCAGTGCCTCCGGCAGGAGGGGCCAGCGAGCACCTGCAAAGGAATGCGCCCTATTCAGGGGACAGCGACCCCATCCTTGCTGCCCTCCCCTCCCCTGGGTGTCTCTAGCTGTGACAGCTGCTCTCAGATCTCTCTCCCAACCGCCGCCTTCCTCGAGGAGCAGAGGGCGGCGGTCTGGCAGGGGACCCCCAGCAGTGCAGGGCGGGGGTGCTTTGCGGGGCTTGAAGGACTCCCGCAAGCAACAGCTAGGATACCGGAAATCGAGCCCCGAGTGGGCCGGGCTCGGACACACCCGACCTGGGTGGGGGCTGCGCCGCCGAGAGGGGCGGCCGAGATGCCCCCGGGATGGGTGGGGCGGGAGCAGCCTGGGCCCTCCAGGGGACGGCGGGAACGCGCTTAAGCTCTCCCCGGCTCGGTAACCTTGGACAAGTCACTCTCCTCCCCCTCTGTCACAGTCTCCGTGTCCTCCTCGGCCAAACGCGTCCGCACCCTGTGGCCTGGGGCCGAGACTCTCACCCGACTTCCGCCCGCCCTGGCGGGCTCGGAGCGCTTGGGTGGTGCGCGGGGCGGAAGGAGCGCGACCGTCCCCACGGGATGTAGACTCACCCCTGGCAGCCGGAGCCGCTTTAGGACGCACGGAGGGGCGCCCCCCGGCCCGGAAAGCAGGGACTGGGCTCTCCAGGGCCTCGGCGATGCCTGGTGGCCGAGCCGCGCCTACCGCCGCGCCCCGCGCTGAGCCCGCTGCACGGCCGGAGAGTCGGCGCCGGGTCTCCGGCTGGGGGCGGGGCCGGGTGGGGCCTTCGGGGAACGGGAACCGCGCGCCCCGCCCCCACCGCTGCCCCGCCCACGCGCCCGCGGCCTCTCCTGAGCCCAGCCTGCAAGCCCCGCCCACCGGCCACGGCCCCGCCCCCGGGTCCTAGCGATGGAGTGTCCACTGGGCTCTGCCCTTCCTTGACCATCCGGTTGGCAGCCTCTCGCGCAGCGGGCGGAGCTTCGGGCGAGAAGAGCTGCTCCGGGAATCAGCCTGAGGGCGAAGGCCTGAAAAGTTAGAAAAAGTTCATCTTTAAAAAAATTTTTAATGCTTATTTATTATTTTCAGAGAGAGACATAGAAATAGAATGTGAAAGGGAGAGGGGCAGAGAGAGAGAGGGAGACAGAATCTGAAGCCAGCTCCAGGCTCCGAGCTGTCAGCAGAGTCAGAGCCTGACGCAGGGCTCAAACTCCCAGACAAGAGATCATGGCCTGAGCCAAAGATGGACGCTTGACCGACTGAGCCACTCAGGCGCCCCCAAAACTTTCATGTTTTTAGAACAGCTTCCGGGGCGCCTGGGTGGCTCAGTCGGTTGACCGGCCGGCTTCGGCTCAGGTCATGATCTCACAGTTCGTGGATTCGATCCCCACATCGGGCTCTGTGCTGACAGCTAGCTCGGAGCCTGGAGCCTGCTTCCGATTCTGTCTCCCTCTCTCTCTGACCCCCCCCACCCCCGCTCGCGATGTCTCTCTCTGTCTCTCGAAAATAAATAAAAGACGTTAAAAAAAAATTAGAACAGCTTCCAAACAATCCTGGGGAGGCAAAACTAGCCGAACGCTGCTCTTATTTTGCAGTTTAGGCATTCCCCCCTTTGCTCAGGGCCTAGCTGCTGGCACGCTGGCCTAGGGTACCCTGTGCGTTCCCGAATCTCCCTGAGCCTGCTTCCTGCCCTGAAAAAGGAGTTGAAATACTTTCCTCCCAAGGCTTATTGGGGCTCCATTGCCCATTGTTCACCCCAGAGCCTCCCAGAGCCCCAGGGGGACCCTCTCACATCTCACCAAGGGCTGGAGGGCCTGGAAGGGAGCCGACTTTGCTTAGGCGTGGCTGAGGGACGGATCATAAAGAGGGACAGAAAAGGAAGGCACCCTAACGGTAAATAAGGGAGTAGTAACAAGGGGTGGGGGGGGCGACACAGAGAAACAGCAGGGAAGCGAAAATAAGGACGATGAGGCTCAGAGAGGTGAGGGATTTGCTCAAGGTCACAATGATGCAGGTTGAAGTTGTCAACCCAGATCTTCCTGGACCCCGTGCACAGCCTCTCGGGTCCTTTAGAGTTGTCACTGTGTCCTTAGGGTTTCCCTTGAGGACCGCAGGTTTCTGTAAGGCGGGGTTTGTGTCTCCAGAAGAAGCAGGAGCCTGGCACATGCCTGGAGAGCTGGTGAGTGCTGGCAGAAAGGTCATGCTTCCATTTTTAGCTGCAAACACGAGTTCCCTGGGACCCGCTCTGGGACTGAGTGGGGCTTTTTTCCTTTGTTTTGTTTTTTTTTCTTAGGTCAGCTCTGTCCTCAAAGTGGGACTTTCAAGAACCTGATATCAAGAGTCACATGCGTTACTGATTCTTGACCACCATTTGCTGAGTCTATTGTAACTGTGTAGCAGAGGCACATAGCCCAGAAATAGTCTAAGGACCTCCAGGCTGAGGCTCAGGAATCGTCACAGTCGGTCAACACAACCAGAGTGACCTGTTGGGACAGGGACAGCCCTTTGCCCCCAGGAGCCACGCACAAGCCACCCTCCAAATCTGAGTGGTTTTCCTTACTCAGTTTTCCTGGTGCAATGATGCCTCCCAGTAAGGCAGAGGACAGCGAGGCGGGGCTCACCCAGCCCGGGGCCCTGGCAGACCAGCCAGCACTCTGCCTGTGGCCACCGCCCTCTCTGACCGCAACTAGCACCCTCTGTGTGCCCACCCTCAACTCCCAGGAGGAGATAAATTCCACCGAAGGACAGCCTCGGGCTGGCCTGGGAAGAGCTGGGAGCAAGGAAAGGTAAGGGAAGACACAGGGGTGTTCATGACTCCAGAGTCCGGGGACCGAAGTCTGGGAGGCGAGAGGAAGATGGGAGCAAGTCCCGGGGGTGCATCTGGACAACATCCTAATAGGAGAGGGGGGGGGGCGGAGCTAGGACCTTGAGCAGAGCCCTGAGGCCTTCATGGGGGCCGGCAGGGGGATCCGAAAGAACCAGAGCCGAACCCACAGAGGCACAGGGGCGGCGGGAGGTGCAGCAGAAACACGAGTGCGGTTCTCCAGTCCCCCCACACGTCGCTCTGTGTGCGCGTGTAGATTCGATGATTAAAATTCTTCATGAATATGAGTTCCTGGTCTTCTCAGGGGGTGAGGGCCATGGGGGCTGCGCGCCCCCTGCTGGCAGAGGGGGAGAGGCCGCACCACCTCCTGGATGGGGTCTGGCTCACTATTGTGTCCCAGGGGCCCCCACACAGCAGGGAGCAGACAGGGTGCTGAGGGCACGCAGGAGCCATCAACAAATGACCAAGGAAAGAAGTGGTTTCTCATGGGGGGGCGGGGGGGCAGATGCGGTCACGGTCTTGGTCTAGGATTTCAGAAACTGTGGCTGGAAAGCCACTGCTGTCCCAGTGATGCCCCTCTGGAGGCCCGATATCACCTGCCCCTGGGGAGTGCCTGTGACCCTCTGCTCTGCCAGAGGGCTCCGTCTTGCCCCGTGGGAGCCTCATATTCCTCCAGCCAGGGGCAGCCTGCTGCCTAGGAGCACAGACACCCCGATGACCTCCTGCCCCGAGAACAGAGCCGGTCAGGGCAGGACACTGTCCTGCGGCGGGCCTGAGCACCAGCCCACCACGGTGCTCCCCCTCCTCCTCCGGGCTCCCTGCACTCAGCCTCCCTTGGGCTCCCTGGCCCCGAGTCCTCCTCTGCTCCGGGACCGGCGTCGGTCCAGGCTCCAGGCGCTGGGACTTGGTGCAGGTCCTCTGGAACTTCCGGTCTCGCACTTCTTGCCGGGACACAGGCAGGGACCTGCCTCCCAGGCTCGCCCCTGGAGACACAGCCCGGGAAGATTCAGACCCTGCAAAGGAAGGCGCCACGTAGGGGTACCCCGTCAGGTCTTCCTCAGGGATGAGGTCACAGCTCTTGGCACCTGGCAGCGACCTGGGATCTCCGGCTGAGTTAGGGAAGGAGGGAGTGAATCAGGGAGTGAATGACGGAGGGAGTGAAACCACAGAAGCCGGGTCCACACAGCAGGTCAGGCCAGAAGGTCGGGTCAGAGGGTGTCACAGCCCGGGCCCTGGAAGGTGGCACGGGTCACGTCCCCCTGTCCTTCCAGCACTGACCTCCCTTCACTGGAGACCTGCTGACATCCTGGATCGTGTCCACTTTCTCCTCAACCAATGCTGAGTGTTCCCAGGGGAAGAACAGCAGAGGGGCACTGAGCAGGGGCGTCCTGGATCCTGTGCCCCGGAGGAGCTGTGACAGCCGGTCCCGTGGCTCTTTATGCCCTCCAGGCACCAGGCCATGATTCCACCTCATCTCTCAGGGAATCCAACAACCCACCAAGAAGGGCACTATGTCCCCATGTCACAGATGGGGAAACAGAGGCCAACAGTACAGCCTGGGTCACATGTGAGACAAGCTAGGTCAGGAACCCCATCTCCTTGACTCGGGATTGTCCCAGCTGCAGGCCAGCATCTCGGGGTCCTGGGGCTCAGGGTCCCTCCTCCGGGGTCCCCACCCCCTACCCGTGAGGCCGTTGTGAACTCAGGGTCGCAGAGCTGACAGATCACGTGGGACGGGGCGTGGTGCGCAGGGAAGGCCCAGCCTTGGCTCTGCGGGCTCTCCCGGTCCTGGACCGTCCGGTCCCTGCAGGGTGAGGGCCCTTGGCTGGGAATCTGCTGGGGCCTCTGCTTCCTCACGTTGTCACCTGGGCTGCGGGGCCCCAGACCATGAGCCTGCCAGTCTGAGGGTGACCAGGGCTGCCTCTTTAAGTTTCAGTCGCCCAAGTCCCTCTGGGCATGTCCAGCACCTCTGACACCTGGTTCCCATGGGGGTCCCTCCCCTGGACTTGCACGTGTTTGGTTTCATCCCCGTGAACACACTGGCATTGGAGCAATTTTGGCCAAAAGGCCTGTGACACCTTTCTCTGGCCTCGGGCTGTGAGGACTGCGTCTCCCTCTGCAGGGGGTCCGTCCAGGTTCCTGCACTTCCCTGCTTCTCCTGGGGCCCCCGGGGACCAGCCGTGTCCTGTTGGGCGTCAGGCTGCGGTGTCCCGGGAGGAGCAGGGTCTCCACCCCCAGACGGTGCCTGTCTGCACCGAAGGGCCCTCTTTTTTCACATCGATCTTTAATCCATTGCTCATTTCACCTTCAAATGTCATTCTATTTCCAATAATCACAAAGTACAAAAATGAATCTGTCCCATCTGAAAAGTTGGTGCAGACACAGCGGTCTCTCTGGTGACATTCCACGTTCAGGAAACATCCAGAGTCGGTGACGGGACAGAGAGAAGGCAGATTCGGGGTTCCCAGGGCCTGGCAGGGGGACGAACGGGGAGTGAGGGCTTTGGGTACGCAGTGTCCCGTGGGGACAGAGATATTCTGCACCAGGGTCCTGGGGCGTGGTCACACGGCCTTGTGGGTGTAGTCAGTGCTCAGGAATCGTACAATGTAAAGCAAATAAAATTTTTATTTAACATTCATTCTTCTAAAGGAATTAAAATAAAATGTTAAATAAATAATGATGAAAATCAATATACGATCCCCTGGGGTCTCAGGGGCGAGGGATGGAGCAGCACAGATCTGCCCTGGCAGGTCTCCAGGCTCCCCCAGGGTGACCGCCAGGCTTGCAGGGACAGGAGGAGGAGCAGTGATGGGGGCAGGGAAGGAGGGGCAGGAGCAGGATCAGAGGCAGGACCCGGCTGTCCCTGTACAGGTGCCAGGTCCCCTGCAGGCCCCTGGGCCCCTGCGGGAGGCACTCCAGATGCCGCCCCTGCCTCCAGAGCTGCCAATGCCCCCGATGGGGCGGGGTCGGGCTCTGGGGCCGCACTGCCTTTGGCACCTGACTCTTCAGAAGAAAAGAGAGTCGGGCTCCAAGTCCTCAGTGGGACAGGAGACAAGACCCCCTGTGCCCGCCCCTCCAGGTGCCTCTGCAGAAACACGACACACCCCAGGGCCTCCCAGGGAAGCCGCAGCCGGGACCCCACCCCAGACCCCTTCCCCCCTGCAGTCCGCAGCTGGGCACTCTGAGGCCAGACTTGTCCCCTGGCCCCACACCGGCCCCTGGGGCTCCTCCCTGGGTGACCCAGCACCGACCCGGCCCCGGCCACCCACATCTCCCACCCCGGCCTTTTCACCCTCGGGCTCAGCCTCCGTGGGCTCCTGGTCCTGACCAAGGACTGGTGAACCGGGACCCCAGGGAGCGGCCTGGGCGGTGCAGGAGGCCTTTCCAGGCTGGCTCCAGGCCCGGCTTCTGAGACCTCCCTGTGGCCGCGCCCTCACCCAGTCCAGGGCGGCCCTCCTGGGCCACAGGGCACACACGGATCTGCGGAGCGGGGCTCAGTCCAGCAGGGCCTTCGGGCTTAAGGTCCAGGTCGGAATCCTCAGAGGCCTCCCTTGTGCCCCGTGTCCCTCCCCCACCCTGGTGGTCAGGCCACGCATGGGGCCTCCACTCCAACCAGGGCACTGCCTCTGGGAAACATCCTGATGAGGACCCGAGGCTCCAACAAGGAGGGTCTTGGCCTTGGTCCCCACACCAGGGTCCACTAATCTGCCACGTCCTGCAATCCCAGGGCCTCGGTTCTCCAAGCCCCCAGGCTGTCCTCTGCTCAGAAAGACCTTGAGGGAGTAGAAAGCATTTTCCCAGTACGGAGGACAGAGGGTCAGGCATGGGGCTCCCGGGACACAGACTGGTCCATGGGCCTGCGGGACCCTCGGGACGCTCAGTCCGTGCAGCCCAGTCAGCCGGAGAGGAAGCTGAGTCCCTCTGTGCTGCGGCCCCTCCCGCTTCTTCGCTCCAGGTGCCCAGCGTGGGGGACACAGGTCCCCAGACCCCGTCCTCCCCTA
>PJEM01017661.1:0-21255 GCA_004023845.1 Helogale parvula
GGGGAAGCGAGGCAGACGCTCTCAGGAAGAAGGCAACCCTGTTACTAGGGTTGCATCTTCTCCAGAAAAGCTCACTGGATGACAGACTCTGCCTGAAGCAGAAATAGCAGACGAAGGATTTACAATCAGACCAATAGACATTTGAAAAGAAATGGACAAGGTTAGCAAGATGAAACAAAAAGAGAAAATCAGAGCACAGCAGAAACATCTTGTGTGAAAAATGTAAAGATGAGGCAGAGAATGGAATGACCAGGCAGAAAAACAGCCTGGATGCAGCTGAGGAAAAACAGAATCGCACCGGGAAGATACAGTGTAGCAGGAATGCCAACCCCAGGAAGCGGAAATGACAGAGTTAGAAAATGCAGAAAACCTGAAAGTGACATGGAGAAAAGAAAAAAATGCATGAAAATCTAAACAGAACGAGGCGGGGGTGAGGGAGGGGCGAGGGACAGATGTGGTAATTAAAATGAGATGAGTAAATATTTGAGAAATGTTCAAAAACATTCTCCAGAATTTAAAAATTTTAAAAAGGCAATGGTTCATATTGAAAGTTCTCATGTAGTCACAAAGAAGAAAATAAAGTAAATATATGTTCATGAAATTTCAGAATATCAGATAAAAAGACAAACTTCAAAGCCTCCCGAAATAAAGGACAAATACAACCAGGGCACCTGGGTGGCTCAGTTGGTTGAGTGACTGACTTGATTTCTGCTCAGGTCATGATCTCAGGGTCTAGGGTCGTGGGATCAGGCCCCACATCGGGCTCCGGGCTGACAGTGTGGAGTCTGCTTGGTATTCTTTCTCTCTCCACTCTCTCTGTGCCTCCCCTGCTCACTCTCTCTCTCTCAAAAAATAAATGAACTTTAATAAATAAATAGTAAATAATCATTAGCAACAAAAAAGGTAAAATATGCCCCAAATTACACAGAAGTAATAATATAGATCCTCACTGATATAAAAGTCCCTGGCCATATGTGCTGTTTAAGTTTGAGTTAATTAAAACGAAATGAAATTTTAAAGTCTGTTCCCCATCACATTACCACAATTCCCGCGATTACCCACCCTCTTTGGGTGCACGCCCCTCCGTCAGGCAGCATCCAGAGAGAGTGTTCTGGCGTCCCAGAAAGTTCTGGTAGCCCTCCCTTAGATACACAGTATCAATATGATGCCGTGTCTGCAGGAAAGACCAGTGAATAGGAGGGAGTTCAAGACTTCTAGTCTCATTACAGGAGAAATTAAAACGCCATTTTTTCAAATGTAGAAAGATTTTAAGTGCAGACAGGCTTTGCCTAAGTTTCCCTCCCCCCAAAATATAATTAAATCACAATAATTAAAGTCTTGGCTTTCTTGTGTTGTTTTTATGCTGTGTTGAAAGAGGCATTTTTCCAGAACAATTTCATTGGTTCCAAAAATAACCCTTCTTGGGATAAAATATTACTTAATAAATCCTTGCATATAAAAGGCCTCGCGTCCTATAAATATTTTATATACATTTGCCAGTTTTGTTGTTTTTCTAAAGAAAATTTATTATTCTTTCTTTGTTTAAAACGTCCTGAACCGTGACTCTATCACGATACATTTATATATGTGTACATATCTCATGTATCAGAGGAATGCTCTCCTCCAGTGGCACTGTTCTCCACTCCTGGGGTTCGCCCTGCTGTGAAACTCAAGTCCTTGACCTGCGGACAGCTGTCCTGTGACCGTCACAGCCTGGGACCGCGCTGTGAGGGTCCGAGTTTCCCTCAGCTGCGGGCCTGGTCCACATACGCAGGTGGATCCAGGGAAAGGCAGGCTCCTGCAGACTTGAGATCACAATTTGCCCTTTTACCCTCACACAGAGCTCATGTTTTATCCTCATGTATCTCATGGATTCCGCAAACAAATCCTGAGTATCAGCCCAGCTTCTGGTCCCCCAGGAAGTCAGACGAGTCCATGATGCCTCCAACCAGCAGCTTCGGAGGCCGGTTTGAGCGCGGGTCACGGCGGTGCCCTGAGTTTCCAGCTCCCAGCGTGGCTGCCGGCTCCCTGCCGCCCCTTCCTTCCTCTGGGTTCCCCTTCTTAAGGGCTACAGCTCTTGCAAGTCTTCCAGCAAATTCTGGACAGGCGAGCCTCTGAGTGAGCACACATGCCGTTGTTAGACTTTCAGACCTTGCCCCTCACAGTTCCAGGTAAGATCCACGTGCACCTGGAGGCCCTCCGTCACGGTCTCCTGTGATATTTTCCCGGGGGACCAGGAGGCCTTTCCACTAAAAATGCTCAGTGGCCTCACTAAAACCCCAGCGTAGTTGCCGCGGATGCAGTGCCTTCCACGGAGGGTGAGACACAATATCCATCACCAAAGACTGTCAACTAAGGAAACTAACACCAGGGTAGTGTGTTCTACACGCTTGGTGTGTATTATTCCAGTCAACTAGGAAGCAAGCGGGCAGCGTTACGGAGCGCTCAGTGAATTCTAAGTGCCTTGTACATGTTAATTAAATTAAATGACTTGCGTGATACAAAACTCATGGAAGTTGTTACCACGTTCTGGCCCATTTCACAGATGGGAGAAGGGGACTTGCTGCGGGTTCAGGCAGTGAAAGCAGGTGCAGGGATTCGCAGCAGGAAATGGAGTCCAGGGCTCGCCCGCAGAGCACCCAGGCCGCGCTGCCCTCCCGCAGCCACACCACCAGGTAGAGAGGTGGGAGTGTGACGTCGGAGCGCAGTAACAACTCGTGTGACGCGCACGCCCCGCCCTGGGCCTTAGGAGTGAGAACCGGAAGTAGTCACTTCCGGCTGAGGGAATCCTGGCCAGCGGCACCAAGCCACACGTGAGAGACACAAGTAGGGAAATAACTGCCACCAAAGTGGACGGCCTGTGTGATGTCAGCACATGGGGACACCCCAAACTCCCAGTTCTGCCTCGGGGGCCCAGCACCCCGCCAGCATCCATCCTGACTCCTTCCCGTTCCCTCGGGGAACTGGCGCACCCCTCATTTCCAAGATGGAAGCCACTTCCCCTATGTCTTGCCGGAGCCCCCACACACCATCAGATACACCCCCACTTCATCGGGCTCCTTCTCTTCCGTGCTAAAAGCCTCCTCCTCAAAGTGTCTGCCCTCTTCATCGACAATCGTACAGAAAAAAGAAAAAGAAAGAGTCTACACGTGCTCCTGGATTACAGAAATCATCAAAATCAGGCTCCCAGAGGCTTACGTCTGTAACTCAGGTGGTGAGAGCAGGTCTTCTCGAAACATCATTGAAAAACTATACAATTAACCTGACACACAAGAGTGGCACATGCCGGTGGTCCAATGGCCGGCCAGCCTAAGGGGGCGACACGAAAAAGAAAATGAACTCTGGTTGAATCAATGCAGAAAGTTTGGGAAGACTTGATCTACCTCTTTCTGTATATTCCCTAGGCTGGTACTTACTCCCCCAACCTCAGTCACACGCACCCCACGCCCCTGATCCCAGGAAATCCCCTCCCCCACCTTCTTGCCTTCAAATGGAAAACGTTAAAAGGGAACAATTCGGGGAGTGGCAGGAATCAAAGCGCATGACCCTCACAGGATACTGTAGCCACCCCGTAACTTCACAATGAAGTTGAGAATCTTCAAGAAAGTCGGCCCCAGTTTGAGCCATATGCATCCAACAGTTGGAGAATTCCGTCCTAACTCTAATAAAGTTAGTTTCACGTGTTCCATTCTTTTATTTTTTTTTAATGAGACTGAGTATAAATTTTTTAAAGTTTTTAAAAAAATATTTATTTATTTTTGAGCGAGAGAGAGACAGACAGACATAATGTGAGCCAGGGAGGGGCAGAAAGAGAGGGAGGCACAGAATCGAGGGCAGACTCCAGGCTCTGAGCTGTCAGCACAGAACCCAGTCTGGGGCTCGAACTCACAAACCATGAGATCATGACCTGAGCCAATGTTAACAGACTGAGCCTCCCAGGCGTCCCTGTTCCATTCTTTTAAAGACTACCCAGCTTCACAGAGAAAATCCCAAACTGTGACCACTGAAAATGCCCCTAATGCGAGAGATTTCCAAGTAAAAGTATGGGGTCCAAGGAATGCTATACCCTGTGGAGAGTCATCAAATGATGGGAAAGAAAGTCAAAGCTTATGCCCATAACTTAGTAAAGCATAGGTCATAGACCATGCCCCGGCTCTCAGAATCCTAAAAGGAAGGAAGGAGACATTACAGAAACCATTTTGAAAGCATTGGAGAGCTGTGGCCTCTACACGGACTAAATGAGCTGAAATCGCAGACAGAGGAAACTGGAGGACCAATACCCGCTTCTCCCCGGAAACACCTCCCAGTTCTAGATACAAGCCCGCTAATCAGACTTGGGCCAGGTGGCGGGTGCCGCCAGGGAAAGAGAATCCAGAAACGCCCGTCGCCGGTGGTGAGGGGGCCACGGTGATAGATCATTCTCCAGGTGAGTGAGGGGCCTGCGATGCAGCCCCCATTTCCTCCGCACAGCAATGGCGGGCTTCTCTGGCTCGGTGCTCAGGGAAGGAGGGCCTAAAGGGTGAGGCTAGAAGTTTCTGGAACTGCGAGTCAACTTCCATCTATCGCTAGGCAATTAGAAAACAAAGACCTTCTGAGGGAAGGAGCTCTAAAAAAAAACAGGTTCGAGATGCAAGCCCGTGTGAACGGCCCGGGACCCGCCGCCACTCTTCCGGACGCTAGCCAGCTTCGGGGGCAGCTGGACGCTGGGAATCGGGCTTGGCCATCGGCAAATGCTGCTGCTGGGAAGCAGAAAAGTCGGCCAAGATTTTGGTCAAAAGGGATAGAGCTAGAGACCGGAGGGCACCAGACAGTCATTCACTCCATCAGGACGTTTGCCAGATTCTGACCCATTGGACTCAATTACCTCTGTTCCCAGGGCTTCAACTAAGAGCATAAGAAGTCTCTGCTTCCTCAGTTCTGAGGGTTTTCGGGTTGTATAGTCGTTTCCCAAACCCCTGACGCCCTCTCCTGCAGCCCTGAACCCTGCCTGGCCCTTGATTGGACTTGGGAAATCCGCCTCCTCTCTCTATCATCACTTTCTCAGAGAAAGGCAGAGAACTTTCCGTATTGGAAGGTAACATGATAAAAATATCTACAGTCTTTCATATATAATATTCAGCTTAAAAAATTAATTACTAGCCATGTGAAAAGAGAAGACAAAATGTTGACTAATTAAAAAGAAACAGAATTAGGGACATCTGAGTGGCTCCCTTGGTTAAGCATACAACTTTGGCTCAGGTCATGATCTCATAGTTCATGGGCTTGAGCCCCGCATCGGCTCTATGTGAACAGTTCAGAGCCTAGAGTCTGCTTTGGATTCTGTGTCTCCCTCTCTTTCTGCCCCGCCCCTGCTCACACTCTGTCTCTCTCCCTCTCTCTCAAAAATAAATAAACATTAAAATTTTTTTTATTTTAAAAACAACAGAATTAAATTTGCAGATGACCCAGATACTAGAGATAGCAGACAACTGCTTAAAAATATCTATGATCATCTCTTCTTGGCCTTTTGGCTCAGATCAAGTGCAAAAATAACTATGATAAAAATACCCAAAAAAACAGAAGAAGGGGCGCCCGGGTGGCTCAGTCAGTTAAGCATCTGACTTTGGCTCAGGTCATGATCTAAGGGTTTGTGAGTTCAAGCCCTGCTTCAGGCTTTGCACTGACCATGCAGAGCCTGCTTGGGATTCTCTCTCTCCTTCTCTCTCTGCCCCTCCCCTGCTCATACACATGTGCACTCTCTCTCTCTTTCAAAATAAATAAACTTTTAAAAAAGAAAACAATAAATAAGACACAGTATGAATAAAATGATGCCAAACTGCAGTTGAGAATTGGAATTAGTTTTAAAAAGAATAGGTATTGCAAGATTTGAAGCTACAAAATCCAAAATTGAGAATTCAATGAATAGTTTAAACAGCAGCTAGGATGCAGAAAACGTCCAGAATTAATGACCTGGAAGGAAAACTGAAAGATCAGGATTAAAAAGTAAGAAAAAATATTTTAAAGATTAAGAGACATGTGAGATATACTCAAAAGCTCCAAATTAATATAATAATAAAAAGAGAATCACCAGAAAGACAGGGGATAGAATGAGGCAGACAGAACAGTCAGAGAGATGACGATGAAGAATCATCTGAACTGACCAAAGACATCGACCCGTCACACAGTGACGAACTTTGTGAACTTCAAGATAAACAAATAAATATAATACGGCGGACAGGCCCCTCATCAGTGTCAGACTGCTAAAGATCCAGGAAAAAAAGAAAATCTTAAAAGCAGCCGAAGAAATAACATTTTACCTTCTGATAAGCAAAAATAAGACTAAAATCTGACTTCTTAAAAGAAATGGTAGCTAAAGAAAACAATGGGAAATTTATGACTTTAAATGCAAGTATTAAAGGAAGAATGAAGCCTGAGAAAATCAATTATTTAAGTTTCCACTGCAGAAAGTGGGGAGTGGGGAGAGAAGGACCCAACTGCACTTGTGAAGGAGAAAAATAGGGGTGCATGTGTGGCTCAGTCAGTTAAGCATCTTGATTTCGGCTCAGGTCATGATCTCCTGGTCCCTGAGCTTGAGCCCCACGTCGGGCTCTGTGCTGACGGCTCAGAGCCAGGATCCTGCTTGGGATTCTGTGTCTCCCTCTCTCTCTGCTGCCCCCCCCCGCCCCCATTCATACTCTCTTTCTCTCTCTCTCGATCAAAAATAAATAAAAACATTAAAAATTTTTTTCAAAAAGCAAAAGGTCCAATTGACAATGTTATCATAAATAAACTAAGGAGAAAAAAATCATATTTTTAATTCAAGGGCTGTAAATAGCAACAACATTTGATACAATTTAAGCTGATTTATGATTTTTAACAACTCCAACTAGCAATGGGGCCACGATACAAGAGATTCTTCTGGGAGGCTGACGAAATCGTATTTCTTAATGTGGGTGACTGTTGAAGGGTTTTTATCTTCAAATAACTACTAATCTAAAAATGTATTTTTAAAAAGTAAGAAGTTAGCAAGATACCCTGAATATCACGAATCCCCTTAAGAGCTTACTTTTTCCAAACTGTGATGAGTGTCTCTGCCCGTGTTCAGAACCGCAGTTCATCCATACATCCTACATGACCTTTACATTTACGTGAACAACCCTTATGAAGCCTTACTTTGCAAAACCGCCTAGCTACAGGATTAATTGATTTAGTAGGTGGGGGAAAAAGTGTTACATCGTTTAAGTGTGTGGTTGAACTGAAGAACTCATAAAAGTTTTTTTAAAGGATCAGAGTTTTTTTTTTTTAATGTTTATTTATCTTTGATAGAGCGTGAGCAAGGGAAGGGCAGAGAGAGAGACACACAGAATCGGAAGCAGGCTTTGGGTTCCAAGCTGTCAGCACAGAGCCCGACATGGGGCTCGAACTCACAGATGGTGAGATCATGACCTGAGCTGAAGTCAGATGCTCAACGGACTGAGCCACTCAAGCGTCCCAGAACCAGTAAGATGCCAACATGGAATGTTAGTCATGGATGTCATGGAAACCAAGAGCAAACCACTACCGTCCCTGGAGATCAAGAACACGTTTCAGAATGCTTTCATGTGAGAACGTGAAAAGAGAATGCCAAACTCTACCAAGGCTACACTGGTTTCTAGGCAAAAAGAGGACTTCTTACGCGGAGAACAGTTTTTCAACTTTGGCTCCTGTTCACATGAACTAACTATTAACACACAGACTTATGTGCCTGATCCTGTGTAGTCTTATGGTGCCTTTAATGTTCTCACTCGGCCTTGTAACTTTTGATAGATCTTTGTTCCTGGATGTGGGAGTGTGTACGTACGGTGCTTTGGGGGTGTGGGCATCTGCGTGTTGCAGGCATACTGTGCAGTGGGTGTCCGTGTGATCTGTGTGTGTTGTGTGGTGAGTGTGCGTGTGGCGTATGCGTTTTTGTGGTGTGTGCTTCTGATGCATTTTATGTGTGGAGTGTATGTATTGTGCAATATAAAAGGAATGTGTGTGTGTGTGTGTGTGTGTGTGTGTGTGTGTGTGTGTGTGTGATGTGCGGGGGAGTGTGTAACAGGCCGTGTGTGTGGTGTTGCTGTTGGATTGTGTGTGTGGAGTGGATCTAATGTGTGGTGTATATGGTGTGTGTGTGCAGATATTATTGTGGTAGGTTCATTTCAACACGAGTCTCCTCTGCAGGCCGCTGTGAATTTGAGACATCTCCTGACCAA
The DNA here is from genome assembly GCA_004023845.1 of Helogale parvula. Lineage (NCBI taxonomy): Eukaryota > Metazoa > Chordata > Mammalia > Carnivora > Herpestidae > Helogale > Helogale parvula. The sequence goes on from PJEM01017661.1 coordinate 8,214, forward strand.
CGTGCACCAGACTCACGAAGTAGCCAGTCCAAGGGTGAGGAGACCCGATCATTCGAAATAACCAGGAAACAAACACCACCTACCAAAACACCAGACTTCAGGGCAGCGGGCTCACCGGGACGCTCCGCGCTTCGCCCTTCCTGGGATCCCGCTACGTGGGTTGCCGGTTTCGGTGGGAAATGAAGTTCGCTCTTTTCCCATTATAAATTTTCTTGGACATGAACCAAGAAAATCTGGAAAAGTAGAATGAAGAAAATATTAATTCCATAACCCCAAAAATAGTCCATTAATTTTTTGGTTTAATTGTGTGTGTGTGTCGACATATTTGTCATTGTACTTTATAAAACACTTTTGATTCTGACATTTTCATATAAATTTTGAAAGCGAGTATTTCTGGGGTATCTAAAATTGTAAGTAAAAAGTAATTCTAAAGGTTTAGTGTTATGTCTGAATATAGGTTAGCGGGCTTATATTTTTTCAGGGAAGCATTTGGATTATTTCTCGTTTTCATCGTTAAAAATAGTGTTAGTGTCTGCTTCATGTAAAGTTTTATTTTCCATATTCAGTTTATTTCCTTTAGGTGGATTCTTAAAAGTGGGCTTATTAAGTAGGTCAGAGGGGATGAGCCCTTCGAAGTCTTGAACGTGTTGCCAGAGTGCTTTTCTGAAAGCACCACACTAGCCTATGCGCGCCTCCAGGAGCGCGCAGGGCAGACTGAAGGATGGGCTGATGGACTTCTGCTTAAATAACAACAACTTTTACCTGCTGGGCCCCTTGTACTTAATCAATCCCATTCACGATCTCATTGAAAGAGAGATGTTATCAACCCCACTTTGTGCAGAGGAGGCCAGGACTGAAATGTGCAAATGGCAGAGGCACTACTGTGAGTCAGCGTTGTCTGGTAACCGCCGGAAGAGTGCGCTCAGGATCCAGGGCAACAAGCCTGCCGCAAGAGAACAGGATGCTGGCGGGCCCTCCACACCCTGGACCTCGAGTCCTGCGTAGGCTCCAGAGCTGGAGGGACCTCTCGGGGACCTTCTGCGCTCTCCAGTTAGGGCAGGACGTAAGCTGCAGACCTGATTCTTTGGTCTCCCAGTGCCTCTGCTCATTCAGGAAGCCTGCTTCTCTTCCAAGTTGCCTGAACGTCCTCCCAGTATTTAGGCCTGCTTGAGCAGACTTAGGGTTTCTACACATTCCAGTCAAGTCATGGCGGAAAGAATGTAATGGAAAACAAAGCTACCGCCTGTGACGTTAGATTTCTACATGTTAGTCAGATTGGGGAATAAGATACCCCCAATAGATGGATTGACCTATCCACCCAGGGGTTGCCTGGGGTATTATGGACACGGAAGATGAACAAGAAATTAACTCTGGCCTGGTGAAGACAAGACAGGCTCTAAAGAGGTCGGTCATGATGCACAGACTGATGGATTTGGTACCTGGGATGTAGGGCATAAAGGTAGGAGCATCGGAGATCAAACCACGACTCCTACTTATGAGGGCTCCACCCTTATAACCTAATTGCCTCTCAAAGCCCTACCTCCTGATTCCATCACATTGAGGATTTAAGCTTCAACACATGAATTTGGAAGGGACTGCACAAGCAGTCTGCAGCACACAGGGCTGCATAAATCCTGGGCCACAACATTATGGATGAATTTCAAAGACACAGAGAAGTGAAAGAAGCCAAATGGAAAAGAGAAGATCCCGTGGGATGCCACCGACCCCAAGTCCAGGACCAGGCAAAACCAACCCATGATGCTAGAGGTGGAGATAGGCATCACGCTTGGGGGACAGAGGGTAGTGACTGAGCAGGAAGAGGAGGCATTCCAGGTGGCGGCAAACTGTGTCCTGCTCTGGCCGCTGGTTAGTTTCATGGAGGTGCTCAGCCTCTGAAAATTCATATGGCGGCACACGCAGTGGCGAGAGAAATAAAAAATAAATAAATGAGCTCATCAGGAACTTTGAAATTCCCTGTCAGCACCCTGTCCCCTGCTCCTCCGGATGCAGGTATATATAACACAGCCCAAATTGCAATGCCGTTTGGGGACGCTTGTGTGGCCTTGAGCCCCACTAGGGATCCCACGGCATTGAACACAGGGTCACAAAACACTGGGACCAGCAGATCTAAGTGTAAGTCAAGCCCTTCCCGTTACAGTGTCGGAAGCCAAGGCTCTGAAGCTTCTGGAAATCCATGTTATCTGGGAAGGCAGCACCTTCCGTCAGCGGAGCCCAGCCCTGGAGAGACACCAAAAATGCAAAGAAATGTAAAACATGGGCATCCGGGCTCAGACCCAACCCAACTAAATCCTGATCTCTGGGAAGGAGATCGTAATGGTTTTCCAAGCTCCCAGAGGAGCGGCAGGAGCAGCCGGGGTTGGGGGGAGCGACCACGCCGCATTCCCACAGGGCCTCACCTGAAGTTCAAGTTCACTCAGTCTGCCCGCCCCTTGCGGAACCCTGAAGCAATGGGCCCCGGAGGGTAAGTTCTGGTGGGCTTGGAGGGGATGGGGAAGAGGAAGAGCCCATTGTTTGGGACCTGCCTCCAGGAGGGACTCCGAGCGAAGGCCCCGCCCACACGTGCTCGCTGCGCCCCTCCTGCACCCCTCCTGCACCCCGAGACACCAGCTGCCCGGAGCCGGAGGAGAGCTCTTCTGTTCTGGGGTGAGGTTTCCTGTCACTTCCTTCCAACTCCCATTCAGCGCGGCGCCAGTTACATCACCCAACGAGCTGCTTTCTTAAAGTTCAAAGTCTAAATGGATCCGGCGCCGCAGGAAATTCAGTATAAATTTAGTGAAGATCCGCAAGTCTCTCTTCGCTAGAGGCAAAGCTCCAACTCAGCTGTGCTGCACAAACTATACACAAAATTCACGAGCTGGAGGTTCACACCCAAATACACCGCCTCTGCCAAACCCAGCTGGGCGACGTCTGGGCCGTTCCCCCCCCCCCCCACCCGGGAAAGGAGAGGCTGGTGCTCTCCTCGGACACCGTCTCTGGTGTTCCCCGCCTGTACAGAGATGCCTGCCAGCACACGCACTTGCACCTTCATGGGGTGCCCCCCCCCACAGCCACATCCTGGAGCAGAATCGGGGAGGCAGCCATCAAGTTTGTACTAAGACTCTAGGAAGCCACTGGCTAATATGTTACCAGAGTCTAGACCCCACTGAGAAATTACCCAGAGATGCATGACACCATGTGGGTTTGGAGTCAGATCTTTTGGGTTACGAAGATGGTGCGTTTTCTTGAACGTTCTGCTGCTTTCTACACCATCTTTCATTAGAACGTTAAAAGATTTAAGATTCAATATTTAACTCATTCCTTCCTTCCCCAACCAGCTTTCAGAGAGCACCGTCACATCCGACGCTTTCAGGCGTTGGGGGTCACTGGCCAGAACAGCACCTACGTTTGCCCCCCTCAATTTGGAAAGAGACGACTGCACGGGGAGAGAGGTCCAGGCGTGAGGCTGACGATGGAAACTCCAACCTCAGCACCGGGAAGGCTGGAGGGAACAGGTGAGGACCTCGGGAGCTCGCTGAGCCTCTCCTGGGTGGACCTCAGCCCTGCTTCGCCAGCCTGCCCTTCTGGGACACATCCACCCCTACCCCGCAGAGAAGCGGCAGAGGAGAGACCCTCTCTGCAGATCCTGAGGAGAGAGAAAGCCCAGGGCAGGGGCTGAGGGATGCGTGTCCGGGGCCTCCCCTCTCCCCCGGGGATGAGTCCGAGCCAGGAGGGAGCAGAGACACCGGGAGCACTGGCTAACAGAATCTCCTGCAGGAGGGGAGGGGAAGGTGGGCACTCCCAACATGCACTGTGTGGTCCGTGTCCTGGTGAGGCCCTGCCCCAGACCCACAGCCAGGGCCCCTACATGCCCTCCGTCCTGCTCGCTGCCTCTGTCTCATTTGCAAGCACCCTTCCTCTGCATGTCGCCCGCTGCCCTGTTTCTGTTCCAGAGATGCTCCCATACCCCCCCCCTTCCCCCGTTTCCGGTGGAAAGGCCAGGGCCCCTGGCTCCCACTCCAGGGACACTTGCTCACTTCACCAAAGTCACAAAGCCACAAGCAGGAGGAGCCCAGCTCCTCCACTCACAGGGCTGAGTGTGGCGGGTCTCTCAGGCGTCGGGCAGCCCCACGATCCACCCACCTTCCCGGCCTGCCCGCGAGCTCAGCCCCCTGCTCCTGACCCTTCAACCACGTCTCTGGCTTGCTGATTTCTTGCTGTCATTTGCCTCCCCGCTGGGAGCCTGCTGGGGTCACTCCCGGACACCAGGGAAGTGTGCCCCATGTGCAAAGAACCCCGCAGGTGACTTCGAGGTCAGGCGGGACTCTGTTCCATGGACACAGTTAGTGAGGATGAGAGCCGTGCGCCAGCCGTGGGGCAGGACTCCGTGTCTGAGCTGCACGCCGTTCCTTGCCTGCCCCAGACCATCCCCACCTCCCTCTTCAGCAACTGCACCCCGCGTGGTCCAGCCACCAGGCAGAGAAGGTGGGACCGTCCCCTGACAGGCCGGCAGCCGGTAACCGGGGCTGGCCACAGAGACGTGGGGGGAGTCTGCTGGGGGAAAAGTCCCCGAAACACCTTTTCCTCCCCTGCAGCAGAGCCCTCCAGGAGAAATGTCCCCAGGCCTCCTGAGCATCCTCCTGCGTCCTTCCTGGGGGCTGGTGGCAGGGTGTCCCATTGTCCCAGATTGTCCGCCTGCCTTCAGGAGGGTCGTGTCAACCTGAGACACCGGTGTGCAGGGAGCAGTCACAGGGCCCCCGCCGGTCCATGGGCCAGGCACCGCGGGGAGAGACGGCAGGGCCCTGAGCTGGACCAGAGTGCGGCCTCAGGAGGGATGAGGTCGGAGCTCCTGGCCTCTGCCTCCCTTGACCCGCACAGGCTCCTCTGCCCGTGTCACCACGCCTTTGCTGCCTTGGTCCTGGGGATCAAAGTCCGCTTGTCCAGGCTGGACAGCCGTGGCTCGGGGACACCCAGTCAGTGCCACACACAATCCCCACCCCTGCTCCCCGCCGCCTCCCTGTGGCCCTGCCACCCCGAGAATGCACACGGCTTTTTAAGCCTCCATTACTAACAGGGCCTTGAATTGTTATTTGCAGAACGGAGCAGTTTCCATGCTAGCTTCCAGGGACCCCAAGTAAGTCAGAAGGCCTGGTCCTGACTCGGGGTCCCCCAGGAGGGGTGAAGGAGAGGGGCGCGGGGGGAGGGAGGTGCCAGGAAAGCCGGCCCCCCACTGTGCAGAGGTCCAGGTGGAAAAGATCAGGTGTTTCCAGGCAAGTTGAAACAGGCTTTATTTCCCACCGTAGCCCTCGTCTCTGAAAGGCTGCGTCACCGCACAACGCCACACAGTGTCTGTCTTCTCTCCCACGTGCTTCCCCTTGAACTCTACTCTGATTAGTATATCCCCACGTTCCTTTTGTTGACACTTTCTGGGGAAATATTTCACATAGATCATTTATTTTACATCTGTCTCTTATGAATAATATAAAGTTTTTATTATCTTTTGTAAAATTGTATCTTAGTCTTTTTTTTAACACGGAGAGCTCATTAATTCACGTGCACTGTCATAACGGACGGGCTTTGTCCTCTCTTATCTACTTGTGTGCTTTCCGGGATACCGTCTCTTTGTGCTTTCTTTATGTTGGTGTGGTGTCACACTCACCAGACCTTTTGATCACGAGCTAGCTGAAAGCATTGCGTTTGTTCTAAAAACAATTATCTTCACATTTGAAAAGGCAGGTATTATCGGGCTGGTAGGACGCTGCCAACCTCACCCAGGCACCCACCCCGCTGGGTAGGAAGTGGAGCCGGAGCCCCATCCCGGCCCAATGCCCCAAGGTTCCCGCGATGCCTGCATGTTGTCACCTGTGTGGAACAAGTGTGATGTTCCCGTCTGGCCAGACTGGGCAGCAAGGGATTCAGGGTAAGGTGCCAGGCGGCTCTCAAAATCCCCAGGAGGGACAGAGAGCCAACTCGCATGTTACATTGCAGGGACAGAGCGACGGAGTGACGTTCAAGGCCAAGAAGGGCCAGCACCCACGGCAGGGGGCCGGCGCTGCCCACCCGGGCTGGCTTCCCCGCTGCCCCCGCACCAGGCAGCCGTGCCCTGTGTTCTCCCTCCGTCTCAGCGCCTGGCGAACCTGGGCCCCGGGCATCGCGCACGGGAGGGCGTGGCCACGGCACTTTGTCTACAAGCTGAGTGACAGGGAGACGGTCACAGCGCCTTCGCCAGAGAAGAGTCCAGGCTTGTCCCCCGCTCCCCCTCTGCGGTGGTGCCGGGCTTGTCCCGTGAGCCAGGAAGCAGCCCAGAGCTTTCCACAGATTGACCCGAACTCCTCACCCAAATCCGCAGAGGGCAAGTCCTATGCTCGCTTTACAGACAAGGAGTGGAGGTGGCACAGAGAGGGTTAGTAACCTGGCCGAGGTCACACAGCATACACAGCAGGGCAGTTTTCTCCGTGGCCTGTGTTCTTTTCACATTCTCCAAGTGTCGTTGACGATCACTTAACATTTGACACGACTTTGGTTTCACACAGCCCTTCTGATTACAAAACATTTCAGCCTCACTGTGCGTGCTCAGCAGAGACTTGAAAAGGCGGTTCAAGAGGACTTCAGTGCGCTCCCTCCCTGTGACAGGATTGGGGTCCCGTTACAGGTGCATGCCCCGCCCCCGCTTGGCCCCGCCCATTTGGGCGCAGGTGCACAAGCACAGGTCCCGGGCAGGATGTTGTCGGGAGCGAAGCACACTGGAAGCCAGTCCCAGTGCCATCAGCCGGTCGCCCGGCCGGAGGCGAGTGAGCCAGGCCCAGGGCTGCTCCCTGCCCGCTGGGGCCAGGGCTGGGGGCAGACACTGGGTCCCTGGTCGTGGGTGCCGCCACGCCATCCATCCTCGTGGTCTTCTAGCTTCCGGCCACCCTGCTCCTGCCCATGGGGCTGGCGAGGCTGGCGTAGAAGCTTCGGGATAAGGGGCAGATGGAGGGCGCCCGCCGGCCGGGCAGCGGGGAGCAGGACCCCGTGGGGAGGACTCCAGGAGAGGTTGGGGGGGTCCCTGCCCACCTGGGACCCTCCCTCTCTCCCTCTCCCTCCCTCGCTGTGTTCTAGGGGGAAGGCGGAGACCTCTCTGGGCAGTCAAACCCAGCCTGCGCTCTAGAAGAGAAGGGGAGAGAGGGACAGGTGATTGTCCCTGAGGGCGATGGGGGCGGGGCTGCTCACTTTTCCTACACAAAGTTGGTGGGGAGAGAAACAAGACCTTCTGTCCGGGCGGGAAAGCACCTGAGCGCATAGCTGTCCTTAACGGTGGTGTTATTTCAGGAATGATACAAGAAGACATTCACGGTATTAAAAACAAAGCTGAAGCACTGTGTGACACATGTGAAGACACTCATGCCCCTGTCTGGGGGTCGGGGGAGGCCTCCGGGGCGGGCTGCACCCCGTTCTGTTCTCTGTGTTTTGGGGTTCTCACAAATGGGCTCATTTAAGCTTTTTCTATGTAAAAGATGTTCCAATGTGTCATTCTAGGGCTCTTACAAAAACAGAAACACAAAGCACCAATAAACAGGTTCTGGGTACCTTTCCCGGAAGCGTTTCCAGGGTTGGGTTTGTCTCAGCTTGTCTCACCACTGCCCCCTGGAGGCGCCTTTTAGGCTGATTCCAGGGTTTTCCCGTTTTAAACGCAGAGAGATCGGCGGTGGGACCGCCCTGGCCACTGGGTGGCGCCCTTGCTCTCTGGCTTCAGGAGGGGCTCCGGCGCCTCATTGTTCCAGCCAGGGGGTATGAGGGGCCTCCAGCTGGGGACTGGGACCACATGCAGAGGGAGGCCCCCGGCCTCTGCACTGCAGGCAGGCCCCTTGAAGCCTGCAGCCCAGCCCCCAGCCCCGACAGCTTCAGGCAGCCTTTTGCTCCAGCTTTTTCCTGGACCCCATTCCATCAGGTTGAGATTTCCTGTGCATGTGCACTCAACGTTTGCCAACCTCTGAGTTTGTGAAGGGCTTTACCTCTCAAGTAAACAAACAAAGAACCATCCCTGGGAGGTTTTCACAGGTCGTGCTGTTTACACACGGTGCACCCGAGTCCCCAGCGGTCCAACGTTCCCGGGTCGAAGCCACCTGTCCCTGGACACGTCCGCTTCGTTTGTCCAAAACGTCTGTTCTGTAGCCAACAGTCACTGCTCGCTCTCTCTCTTTCTCTCTTAAATGTTTATTTATTTATTTTTGAGAGACAGAGAGAGATAGAGAGGGAGCAGGGGAGGGCCAGAGAGAGAGGGAGACAGAGTCCCAAGCAGGGGGTTGTGAAGTCCCTTCTTCGCTGGCATGAAGAGGCCATGTCCACCGACAGACCACTGCTTCCTTCACCCGAAGGACGGAGGGAGGGAGCGTGAGGGCGGTGTGCTTGTGTCCCCCAGAGTTCATGTCGAAGCCCCAAGCTCCAGCGAGATGCTCCAGCGAGATGGCGTTTGGAGTGGTTAGGCTTGGAGGAGGGTGGAGCCTCGTGACAGGATCCGCGTCTGGTCCGTGAGAGGGAGTCGATCTCTCCCTTCACGGGCGCGCACCGAGGAAGAGCCGCATGAAGACAGTGAGAAGGCCGCCGCGCACCAGCCAGGAACCAAGTCCGCTGACCCCGACCTTGGACCTCCAGCCTCCAGAGGCATGAGAAGAAAAAGTCCGCCATGGGAGGCACCCAGCCCGTGGCATCTGATGCCGTGGCCACGCCGACGGGGACCGGGGAGAGAGAGCGGTGGGTTGGGGTATGAGGTTGAACCTCGTCCTCCAAAAATTCGCATCCACCGGGAACCTCACCGTAGGATGCTGATTGGAAACAGGGTCTTTGCAGATGTAATGGGGTGAGTCAAACAAGGTCACGCTGGGTCTGGGTGGGCCCTAACCCCCAGCCGGTATCCTGAGAAGAGGAGGGAAATGTGGACACAGGCGCAGAGGGAAGGCGGCCACGGGCAGGGCCTGCCAGGGACAGCCAGCCACCAGGACGGGCTGGAAGAGGCCGGAAGGTGGTCCCCCAGGAACTTTGGACCGAGCATGGCCGGCCAGCTTGTGGCACTTTGTTAGGATGGCCTGGGGCCACCAGAACAGTCTGGTGATTTCCATGCAGGACAGCTGTGTTTGCCTGGGCTTTTCAGGCCCTGGGGCCCACAGGACCCCTCCCTGCTCCGGGCACCTGCTGTGCTAACGGGACAGACTTGGGTCGCCAGGAGGCTGGGGCAGAGGCCACTGAGCTGCTGGTGGGGGTCTCGGGGAAGGGGGGTCACGTACATCTCCTCCCCACCCTCCCCCCGCCAACCTGCCGGCGCTGTGTCCAGGGGCCTGCTGGGCTTTTAGAGACCTCGGCTGGAGCCAGATGCTCCAAGCGGTGTCCGGGGCACAGTGAGCCCGCGCCGCCCCTGGCTGTGTTGTGTGTGGGGCCGGGCACCGGGCTGCACTTCCAGCGGGACAGCCACCTCCTCCGGGGGCCTGACAGTCCACACGTGGCCACCTGCCTTCCGCCGAGAGGAGCCCGGCCTTCGGAGCTTGGCCTGCGCGACCTCCTTCAATCAGGCTAGGAGCCTACTTCGTGTCAAGAAGGAAAAGGTCAAGTCAGGATGAAAAGGTTAAGCTAGAAAGATGAGCCGTGTTCCGGTCACGTTCCGGGTCAGGTGGGTTCCCCTGGAAACCCGGCCACACAGAAATGTAGCAGAAATGGTTTCAGGGAGAAAATGGAATTATGAGAAGAGAGAACCAGCAGGCCCTATCACAGGGCGCTGGGTGGCTATTGGACGGGCTCCCCGTGGAGTTGAACTGTGTATTTTCCTGCCACACGAATGCACACCTGTATACGTGGGTGCACACACATGCATGCCCGCATAGGTGTGCGCACACATGCATGCACACCCACACAGGTGGGTGCACACATGCACACACTCCACTGACCAGTAACACTCATTCCATCACATTGCATCACTCAAGCCTTTCCCAGACGGGGTCTCTGAAGCAGGATGCCATCCCAGGAATTGGGGGGAGGGGAGGCAAGTGTGCAACTCTTTAATTAAAAAATTTTTTTTAGTATTTATTCTTGAGAGATGGAGAGAGACAGAGTATGAACAGGGGAGGGGCAGAGAGAGGGAGACGCAGAATCCGAAGCAGGCTTCAGGCTCTGAGCTGTCAGCACAGAAACTAACATGGGGCTCGAACTCACAAACAGGAGATCCTGACCTGGGCCAAACAGATGCTTAACTGACTCAGCCCCCAGGCGCCCTCCGTGCAATTCTTCTAGTCATCAATCCTGCCTGCAAGAGTCAGGCCGGGGGTAGGGGCTTCGTGGAGAAGGTGACCTCGGATGGGGCTCAGAGACTCTTTCACTAGAGCTCCCAGCTGTCTCGGAAAGACCATGAACCTGGGGGTGGGGTGGACCCCAGCATCCCCGCAGCCCTGCCCGGACCAGCATGCGCACAGGCCAGTCACAGCACCAGTTCTCGCGGCTGCAGCAAAGCACCCTGCTTGACTGTCTCCGCTCTTTGGGGCTCCCTCCAGTCCCCACCCTTGGCAACACCTGAACGGACCACATTTCTCCCCTGGGCCAGCAGAGAGAAAGCGCTGAGAGCCGGGCAGCCCCAAGGACCCCATCCTGTCCCCGGAGGCCTTAATGTCATAGCTGCACCAGAGTCACAGGGGTGGCGGGGGGACCAGGCCACGGCTCACCCCGACGCTGCACAGGGAGACGTGGCCCCAGCACCGCTGGGCCAGCCCCCCACGGCCCCCACGCCGCTGGTCCAACGGTGCCTCTGAGAACTGGGAGGCGGTGCAGCCCTCTAGGCAGTGACTGTACAGCCCCAACCCCCAGGGGCTCCGAAGCCCCTTGTGCAGCCCAGAAGTGGCCCTGGGGGGGCCATAAAACCCCCAGGTACTCAAGGCTCCTGGGGCAGGCAAGCTGGAGCTCTGCCCCAGTGAGGGGGGTCAGTGTCACCCTAGCAGAACAGGGCAGTCCCCAAAGGGGTCAGAGCCCATCTGGGACCACAGCCCATCAAATGGGGCCACCAAGAAGCAGAAAGGCCAGTGGGGACATTGTCCCGCCTTCAAAGAAGATGGGATTTCAAGTTTCCTGCTTGCAGAGCAGCTGCTGGCCCCACCCTCCTGCAGGTGCCACGCCCCTCCCTCCTCAGGGTCGGGGCCCACCCTGCCCTCCGAGGTCTGATGAGCCAGCCCCCCACACCCTTGATCACGCAGGTGGCACTTTGGGCTGAGGGTGGGAAGCCTTCCTGGGTCAGGTGAAGGGTCAGGCCACATTCACTCCCCCCAAACACTTCCAGGGTCTAAGGACTTAGATCGTGGTGTCCCCTGCTGAAATCTCTTCACCTGTTCCTGAATACAGAATATTCAGGAAAGCCCATCTCCTGTCCTGACAGAGCTTCCCAGAGCCTGCCCTCCTGGGTCGTCCTCCCAACTGCTATGCAGTGCCCCCCTGCCGCCACTTGTGGGGGGTTGGGTGCTGCCTTCACCTTTGTCCCGAAGTGGAGGAGGGGTGAAGGAGGTCATCAGGGGTGTGGGGGGAGCCAGGCACCCCGTGTGACTTGGGACCTGGATTATATCACCCCAAAGCAAGGGAGAGCTGGACATTGATGAGTTGAAATCGTTTTCATGATCATTTGGTTCCAACCGTCAGATATGCAAAAGACTGGGTCCTGGGGACAAGATGGTTTTCCGGGACACCGCGGGGACTTGGAGTCATGTCCGCTGGGGAGGGGAGGCCAGCTGAGCTGCATGTGGGCTTCCATCCCCCTGGGCTCGGCCTGCCACCTACCACCCCAGGGCAGGGCAGGCAGGAGAGTCTGGAACCCCCACCCACACCCCTGCGGGAACAAGGGCCCCTCACACACGCCTGTCCCACCCATGCTCTCCACGACTCCAACAGGCAGAGGCAGGTGGGCATCACAGGAAGGAAAACCCAGAGAGAGACTCTGAAGCAAGTTCTGTGTTTCCCCCTCACCGCACAAGAAATACTCATCCACCGCAAACTTGGGGTCTGAGTGTCTACTTGTAGAGCGTTCACCAGAATTGCCTTTCTCATGACGGGCCGTAAACCTAACATTCAAATTCCCGGCCCCCAGGATCCACGGCTGACGGGCTGTGGAGGTGATGGCCCTTCCTGTCCCCAAGGGGATGGTGGCAGCTCCAGAGGCCCCTGGATGCCAGCCTTGTCCAGCCCCCAGGCCGGTCCACTCTCCACTGCAGGAGGGGGTCTGCTCCCTCCCCTGCTCCAGGGAACTGAGCCGCTATCTTCACTGCCCAGCCTTCCCCCTTGGCCCCACGGGGCACCAGGCTGCCACGAGGCCTGCCTAGCGACCCAGTGCCCCGGCAGCTGGCCAGAGAGCCCAGGGAGGGGGAGGGGAGAAAGCAGCTGTGACCAGGAAGCCCGACCCGAGCCGGGAAGGCTGCGTGCCGAGCACCAGTTGTGTTTGCGCAGCAGCTGGTGTCTGCACAGGAGTTCGCGTGTGGGCGCCCTCCCACCCTTCCCCGTGCCCCTCCCGGGGCAGCCTGCGGGGTCTCCCCAGCCCTGTCGTCCACAGGTGTCTCGGAGGGGCTGCGACCCGGTGTCACAGGGGCTCGCAGGGCTGGCGAGGGAGGGAGATGGCAGGCTCAGCCCCGCAGCAGCCCCTGCCCTGCTTCCCGCCCTCCACCGCACCCCCCTCCCCCGCAGGTCTTCAGGAGAGCTGTGCCTGGGGCCAGGTCCTGCGGGCCCCCTCCCAGCAGCCTGGGGACACTGATGATGAGGGGCCCAGCAACCCCCTGCCCTGCCAACTCAGCCACAGCTTCTGCGCGGAGAGTGGAAGTCAGCAATTGGCAGAACCAACAGGCACCCGAGGCGGCAAGAGTGGCCCCGCCTCCACCCTCTCCACCCGCCCCGCCCCCACATAGGAGGCCGTCTCCAGCTTCACCCACATCCTCACTCAGGATTTTGCAGATCTTTCAAGTCTAGAAAAGAGTGGCAGCCTGATTTCCCTGCACTTGATTTTAACCACAGCACGTGACTTCCTTTCCATTATTAACTTATTTCACAGCCTAAC
>PJEM01017662.1:0-21254 GCA_004023845.1 Helogale parvula
CCCCCCCCCCCCCCCGCTCATGATCTGTCTCTCTCTGTCCCTCAAAAATAAATAAATGGTAAAAAAAATTTTTAAAAAAGAACAAAATCCAAATAGCATAAACTATGAAGCAAAAACTTGGTGGATTTAATCCAATGAAGGACTTCAGAAATAAAGTTAACAGACTGTAGAAGATAGTTTCACTATCTAAAATTGACAAGTAATCCTCTTGATAGAATATACAAAAGGGGGAAAAATGGAAACCACAAAAAACCCCACAAAAAATCTTTTGCCAACCCAAAAGATAAAGCTTTAAACCGAATGATATGAATTACTCTCTTATGGAAGGGATTTCCTAAATTTTGGCGAATATATGGAGAGATCTCATACTTCAAAAATCTGAAAAACACTCATTAAAACAGCCATGCGATGTCATTCATGTTCATTACAAAAGTAGATGATACTAAAAGTTGGCAAGTATGTGCGGAGGTAGAATTCTGTTGGGAGTGTACACGGGTCTACTGCAAACTCTCTGGTTATATTAAAATTGGGTAGGACTCTAACCCTGGGAATATGACCCAGATAAGTTCTTGCCCAGGACTATAAGCACACAAATATGAGGATGCTCATCATTACCTTGTTTCTGACAAAAGGAGGTTGGAGACAAACTGGTTGCTCATCATCAGAGTAATGGTTCTACCACATGTAAGCATGCAATAGGGAACACTTTGCAGAAGTGAGAAGCTAATGAACTAGATGTCCGTACAGCAGCATAAATAGATCCCTGAAGAAGTGTTTAAAAAGTAAGCAATGTTGTGATTTATAGCATAATAAAATTTAGATAGAAATTTAAAATACATATCTTAGCAGGTACATGCCTTTTCAGGGACAAATCAAACGATAAGTGCTTGTATAAAGAGTGATAATGGGAGAATATAGGGCACTTTTTAAGGCTGAGGAAAATAATATATGTAGGAATATAAAATAAAATACAGAGGTGTATGAGTAACTAAATTCTAAGTTTAAAAGGAAACAAAAAAAACACATAAAAATCATAGAGAGCAATATAGGGCATATGCTAATGAACTCTGATACAAAATATAGTTTTAGGTGCACCTGAGTGGCTCAATTGGTTATGCATCTGACTCTTGAGTTTGGCTCAGGTTATGAACTCATGGTTGTGAGATCAAGCCCCACATTGGGCACCATGCTGGGTGTGGAGCCTGCTTAAGATTCTGTGTGTGTGTGTGTGTGTGTGTGTGTGTGTGTGTGTGTGTGTGTCTGCCCCTCTCCCGTGCTCTTTCTCTCTATGTCTCAAAAAAAAAAAAACAACAAAAAATCTTAATGTAGTTTTAGTAGAGGGGACTATCATTAAATGTAAAATAAGGAAAATTGACTTCTGACTCCATAAAATCAAAACACAATGGATTGGAAGAAAAAATTAAGGCACTTAAAAGAAAAAAGTGGGTTAAAGTTTAGTTAGATCAGACATTTTACAAAATAAAGTGTTAAATCTAGGTAAAGAAAAGTCAGGCATAAAATGGTTCCAACTCTGGTGGTCCCATTGGAAATATTATCCTTAATGTAGAGATAAATGAATCTGGAGTTTTTATTAGACAGATTCCACTAAATATGCTATTCATAGAAATAACTTCCTTAATTTGATTCAGTGTTCCTCTTCCTTTTTGTTAAGTTTGTTTGTTTATTTAGTCAGTGTGGAGCCTGATGGGGGCTCAAATTCATGAACCATGAGATCATGACCTGAGTGGAAATCAAGAGTCTGGCACTTACTAGACTGAGTCACTCAGGCACCTCTCAGTGTTCCCCTTCTAATGAGATTAAGAAACTGGACATCCAGGTCATTTGTGTAGAAGGAACAAATGGACTGAGCAGAGGAATTAGTTGGCTGCTTTCCAATAGATTTGGCTATTCTATTTCTTTATTATTATTATTATCTGAGAAAGAGTCCATGCATACCCAAGCTGGGGAAAAAAGCAGAGGGAGAGAGAGAATCTTAAGCAGGCTTCATATTGAGGACCCCCAACCCCATGCAAGGCTCCATTCCATGACTCTGGGATCACAACCAGAGCTGAAATCGAAAGTAGGACACTCAACTGACTGAGCAATCCACGCACCCCACCATTCTGTTTCTCATTGTAAAGTATAGTACTCTGCTTTATAATAGTATCTGTGAATGAGTGTGAATCAACCCCTGTGAATGAGAGCCAGACTCTTCTTGTTTTAACCAATCAATTTTGAATGTATGGGACCAAAGAACAGAAGGTGGACCTTGATAAAACCACACCACATCACACCACACCATACAGCACTACAGCAGTAGTGCAATGTAGTGAGGTCTGTTGGTAGGAAACCAGCAGCTTCCTTGGGGGAAGCCTCAGTCATTATACATACATGTTTTATTCAAACTACAAAAGAAAGTACAAACTTCAAAGAAGCAGGTCATCTGAGAAAGAGTTAGGATAAGACTTTATGTCTTGTCAAATGAACTTGGCCTTGTTGAGCTGAAGGGAAATAGTCTTTGGTAATAGGATGAAGCAAAATGTGTCAGTGGGACTTCTAGGCAAGAGAACACTGTATCACTGCAAAGTAGTCAGAAAAAGAGTTTTAAAAAGAAGGAAGATTTGCCATTTAGTGTAGTATATTAAATGTAGCATTAAGCAATTAAAACTTCTTCTCCAGGCAATTGGGAACCTTTGGAACTTTGTCCAGGGGATATTTAACGATGAAAATAGGAAAAAAAAAAAAGAGCTTAATTAGAGACATTCTTCAGGATCATGTACTTTCTCACTAATTTTGAACTGTGACCTGTGTGGTTGGTAGTCCTATAATCATTGTTTCTCAAGCTCCTCTCCTCCAGCTTGTAGAGAACCTGACTCAAAATTAATCTTCTTTAGGAATTAGAAACATAATAGTTAATTTTAGGTCAAATTGGTATCATAAAGTTTTACTTCCTCCAGAAAAAACACAATCTTGCCATTTTCTCCTGGTTCTTAGCTTGGTCCTATAATAGTCTGTGAAAATTAAAGTGTGTCTAGCTTTGCTTTGAGGTGAGACAATGCTCTTTTGGTTCTTTGACAACTACATCTTAACTGATTGTTTTAGTTATTAAACTAACCAAAAAATAACTACCCAGGTTTTCCAGGTTGTTTTTTTTTTCTTGTCTGAGTATGAAGGACACTTCAATAGCTACCCAGAGGAAAGGAAAAACATCCCAGTTAATAAGTTAAAAGATTGATTCCCTGGGGATCATAGGAACCCATCCCTTCTGCTATTCATGCCTTTTTTTAAAAAGAGCTTTTCCTCCCCACCCTGAAAAAATTTCTGTTCCAAGAGAAGTGTTGATTAAGGTATTACTCACTCAGTAATAAAGGACACATTCCTTTTGTCTTCACTTTACCCTTAGTTGCCCCAAGATATATTGGGCACTGTAAGCAATGGTTGTCAAATGTACATGAGCTGAAAGAAAGCTGCATCTCTTATGAGCTTGCTAACAGTATGCTAATTTTCTAGCTTCTCTCAGCAACTGTGTGCTCAACATATATTGGGGTAGCATTGAGTTTAACTGATCACATGTGCTCAGTTTATGGATAGAGTAGGAACTTAAAACATATTTAATTCTTCCTTGGGTCATAATTAGTGGCAATTAAAAGAGAATGAGACTCAAAAGTACATTGTTAGGACACCCAATTCACATGCTAGGTAGGCGAGTGCTACACTTTTTTCAGATTCTATGTTTCTTCATCTGTGAAGTTACCAATAGCTTTTTCATACATTTAATGAGAGACTCCAATGATATGATATAGTGAAAGAACTTTGCAAGCTGAATATAATATCCAAATGCTTATTCATGAATTGATTCAACACAAAAATAGCAGTAGCCATGTGTGTGCTAGGCGATGTAACTAAGGCTGGTGGTGACGGTATGGTGGTGAGCAAATAAAGTCATTACAACATCTATTTTTCTCAAAACGAAAGGATAGTTCTTTATAAAAATATATCAGTTTTGTTAAACAATTAAATTTTTTCTTTTATGATTTTGTAATTTTTTGGCTTCAAAAGAATTGTCCTAAGCTATTGCCTTTTCATTTTAGAAACAAGGAAAGCAATGCTGGGAGAAGGTACCTGACTTAATTAGTGTTCAGTATCTAATTAACTATGTCTAGGAAGCAAGCATTGTCTGTCTATAAAGCTCAGACTCTCGGAAACACTGTATTGTCTCAGGGAATGAGTTCTATGTTAATCTATTGTTTTTAGTGCTAATTAGAGAGAAGCTAATTTAAGTAAACTTGAAATCCAAGTAGAATGACAGACAACAGATTGGGAATATGACAACCACAGATTTGATCCACAGGCTGAATTTCTGCTATAAATTAAAGTACTTAGCATAATGTAGAAATAGATGAAATAGATACTCACATTTTTTTCCTGGGACATTATTGTTAGCTAAGATTAATCCAAGTTAGTAGTAATCAAAACAAGACAGAGATAAGGGGCCAGTGGTGGATTTTTCTTCCACACAATTTATTCTCAAGTCAAAGCTCACTATTGGTACTTGGGGGTATTGGGATAAACGGTACTGATTACAGTGATCCTGCTCCAAGTAGCTTCCAGAAAGGGTTAATTGAAGAGGTGGTGTACATTTACTTATACAGAGTTAGATATAGGAATCATATGCATTTTTAATGTTTATTCATTTTTGAGAGAGAGAGAGAGAGAATACACATGAGCCAGGGAGAGGCATAGAGGAGGACAGAGAACACGAAGTGGGCTCTGCACTGATACAGAGAGCCCAGAGTGGTGCTCAGACTCAGCTGTGAGATCATGACCTGAGCTAATGTCAGATGCTTAACTGACTGAGCCACCCAGGCAGCCCAGAAATAGTAACTTTTGTCTTAATTACTTTGAATTCAACAATTATTTTAAAATACAGGTGATATTATATCTCGTTTTTAAATTTTTATAAATGTTTGATTTATTTTTGAGAGAGAGAGAGACACACACAGCATGAGCAGGAGAGGGAGAGAGACAGAGGGAGACACAGAATCTGAAGCAGGCTCCAGGCTCTGAGCTAGCTGTCAGCACAGAGTTCGATGAGGGGCTCAAACCCACAAACCGTGAGATCATGACCTGAGCCGAAGTCGGATGCTCAACCGACTGAGCCACCCAGGTGCCCCTATATCTCTACTCTTTTAAACATTTTTAAAAATATGGTGGTCATAGCAACTATGGAAGATGGTCAAATAATTGCAATTGCACACATTTGGGACAGAGACTAATTTTTTCAGCAGATTATAGGTCCAATGATAATACTCAAATTGCTTGGCTGCAGTACACCGGCTCTGCAATGCTGTCTTAACACCACATGGAGGAATCTAGTGTTCTCCTTCTATCTGCTGTGGCAGAGGGAGGAAAGGCAGAGCAAACGTTTTTGAAGAGGCAAAAGAAGACTGAATTTTATTTTAGAGTGCTCAGATTTGAATCTCAAAGTTCTGGAGCCTCCTTTTTTCCTTCTTTAAATGAGTCCAATTGCTACTTAAGAATTTTGTTGTGAAAATTATTCAGTAATGGTCTAAAATTTAATGGAAAGCCATATGACACTTTGAGGAAAAGCTTGACTGATGAAAAAATTGGATATATCCTGTTAAAGCATATGAAATTGATATCTTACGAATAATTTGAAAGAAGAAGATGGACTATAATGACATTTGTTTTTGTACCTCTAAGCTTGGGGAGTGGCTTTCTTTCTTGATCTGAGTTTTCTTCTTCCTTAATAGCTGTTATGCTTACAGCCTCAGGTAGTGCTCTCTCATTTACATAACTATTTTCAGGGTAAAGTGAGGAGATATTAGTGAGATTTAGATAGCAAACAGGATGCTGTAATTATTTTCTTCAAGTTTTGACTTACCAGTAGTTTATTCCTCTGATAAAATTGAGAGATGAATCTATTTAAAATATTCACACAGGCTGTTTCTAGTTCAATATCAAGGGGGAAAAAAAAAGCAAAATGACCCATGGATTCTTAAGAGCTTTATACTTATCTAAGTGTGTCTCTACATTTTGAGTTCCAGAAACATCCTCCCAAAGACCAGCTAATCGCTCAGCAAGGCAATTTAAGCTCTTTTGGGGGGTAAGCTATGCAAGGGTTCGATATTTGCAACAAACTAATGTTAGGAATGTAAACATGTTAGGAGGATTAAAACTTTCCCATACTCTGGGGAAAATGTAGTTAGATCCAATTATATCATCTAATTGGTGTATTTTTATTGTCATGCAACTCAAATAAGAACTGTGTATCACCATCTACATTACCACAGCATTTGAAGATATTAAGACTGAAACAGAAAAATAGTTTTTAATAAGTATTGTGTTTCTTTCCTGATAAGATCTGAAAACTTCCCATGGTTAATAGCAGGTATCTTCATTTGTATCATATTTTCAAGTAACTAATGTGCTTCCCAGGAAACTACGATGAATTTAGAATGCTCTATTCCCACTCTTCAATGAGTGCAGGAAATTTAGGTTAAAAGAATGTAAACAATCAAAAGTTAAATGTCAATAAAAAACTAAATCTGAGCTTTATTTTCTTTTAGATTCAAGTTATAGTTGAAGCATGTGGAACAGAATGTAACCTTTTATCAAAAACAATTCCTTTTTGACTTTAATAACTAAGGTTTGTATTCAGACTCAGCTTTTTCCCAGAAATTAATATTTCTTGCTCAGTATGTTTCTATGAAAACCTTTTTGAGACAAGCCTACTTTTTCAAATTGGTAATTTCTTCTTAAACTACGTATTTCTTTTTTAATTCACTCTAAATGCTGTGAGTTATACTGTTCAGGTATCAGACATTTACTGCCAGGTAATAATAGATAATACCAACTGAGTGCAGGGGAGGGGCATTTTCTCTGCACTTTACATGCATTTCATTTATCTAATTCTTATTATAATCTTATGAGATGCATACTATTATTTTCATTCTAAAGATTGAGTAGCTGAGGAGCAAGGAGATACTATTCATTGTCTATGATATGTGAATGCAACAAGTTTCCCTAAAGGGATTGAAAACTACTTAATGACAGAAATACCACAGCACCAACTTAAGATGGACCTTTAGCACGGTGGATGCTCAGAATATATACTTGTTGGCAGATGGGCAATTTTACCATAACATTAGTTCCTCAGTTCTGCTCTATATTTTGTCTACTGTGAAATTATGTCACTTTAATATTTATAGATATTGCTTGGAGTAGTACATTTCATTGAAGAACTACTGAAGGAATAAAAGGATCCTGAAAGGAGGAAGAACTTGAGCCCTCTTTCCCTAACCTCTCTCTCTGTCCCTTCTGCCTGAAAAACTTGAAATCTTGTCTTATGTGCTATTCATTTTTCTGACATCTAATTAACATATACCATTGTGTAAGCTTAAGATGTACACTGAGTTGATTTGATACACTTTTATGTTATAATATGAATACTACCATAGTTTTAGCTCACCTCCATCACAGCATATAATTTTCTGTGTGCGTGTGTGTGTGCATGTGTGCATGTTATGAGAATCTAGTCTCTTGGCAACTTTTAAGTGTATAATGCAGTATTGTTAACTGTGATCACAACTCTGTGCATTAGATCCTCAGAACTTACTAATCTAACTGTAAGTGTATACCCCTTGACCAACATTTTTCCAATTCCTCTACCATATAGCTGCTGGTATTCTACCATTTGACGCTCTGTTTTTATGTTTGGCCTCCTTAGATTCCACAAATAAGTAATATTGTACAGTATTTGTCTTTCTATATCTAACATATCTTACTTGCCGTAATGCCCCTAAGGTCTATGCATGTTGTCCCAAGTGGCAAGATTTTCTGTTGTTTCATGGCTGAGTAATTTTCCATTTTATATATGTACCACATCTTTGTTATCCATTTTTTGGTTTGATAGACATTTAGGTTGTTTCTTAGCTGTTGTGAGTAATGCTGTGATGAGCATGGGGGTGCAGCTATCTGTTTTGAAATCTTGAATATATTCCAGAAGTGAAAAAGCTGGATCTTACATTAGTTCTACATTTAAGGAGCCTCTATATTGTTTTCCTGAAGGCTGAAACAATTCTCCTTTCTACCAATGGTGCACAAAGTTTCTCTTTTCTCCACATCCACACCAATACTTGTTATCCAATCTTTTTGAAGGTAGCCATTCTAACAGGTGTAAGGGGATATCAAACTGATTTTGATTTGCATTTACCAGATGATAAGTGATACTGATCATCTTTTTAAAAAAATGTTTAATTATTTATTTTGAGAGAGAACACATGCACATACACATGTACAAGTGGGGAAGGAGTAGAGAGCGAGGGAGAGAATCCCAAGCAGGCCCTGCACTGTCAAAGCAGAGCCTGACAATGGTGCTCAGTCTCACAAACCCTAAAATTATGACCTGAGCCAAAATCAAGAATCAGACGCTTGGGGCGCCTGGTGGCTAGGTTGGTTAAGCAGTCGACTTCTGTCGACTTTGGCTCAGGTCATGATCTCGTGGCTGGTGTGTTGGAGCCCAGCATCGAAATCTGTGCTGACAGCTCAGAGCCTGGAGCCTGCTTTGGATTCTGTGTCTCCCTCTCTTTCTGTGCCTCCCATGCTCACACTCTTGTCTGTCTCTCAAAAATAAAGAAAGGTTAAAAAAATTTTTTTAAAGAAAAGAAAGAGTCAGATACTTAACCAACTGAACCACCCAATAGCCCTGAGCATCTTTTCGTTACCTGTTGGCCACCTGTCTGTCTTTTTTTGGAAAACTATCTGTTCAGTTCCACTGCCCATTTTAAAATCAGATTTTTTTGGTTAGAGTTGTATGACTTCGTTATATATTTTGGACATTTATATAGTTCAATATATATTGTCTCATATAACATATGTTGCCTTTTCATTTTGCTGATAATTTCTTTTGCTGTGTAGAAGCTTTTCAGTTTGATGTAGTCCCACTTGTTGATTTTTTGCTTTTGTTGCTTTTGCCTTTGGTGTCATGTCCAAACAATAGTCGCCAAGACAATGTCAAGGGACTTTCCCCCTATGTTTTCTTCTAGGAGTTTTATGATTTAGTTGGTCTTTTCTATTGTTTATTTTTTCTGGTCTCCATTTATTTATTTTTTTAATTTTTTAAAATCTTTCTTATTTATTTTTGAGAGACAGAGAAAGACAGCACGAGCAGGGGAGGGTCAGAGAGAGAGGGAGACACAGAATCTGAAGCAGGCCCCAGGCTCTGAGCTAGCTGTCAGCACAGAGCCTGAAGTGGGGCTCAAGCCCACAAACCGTGAGATCATGACCTGAGCTGAAGCCAGATGATTAACCGACTGAGCCACCCAGGCGCCCCTGGTCTCTATTTAATTTGTTTCCTTTCTGATTATTTGTTATTTCCTTATTTCCTTACTGCTTCATTCTGGGCTGAGTTTGTTCTTCTTTTTCTAGTACCTTGAGAAGTAAAGTTATTTGAGATTTTTCTTCATATATGCATTTATCACTATAAACTTCCTTCTAATTACTTTTGTTTAGCAACCCATAGATTGTGGTGTGCGGTGTTTCCACAGTCATTTGTCTAAAAATATTTAAATATATTTTTTCTTTGACCTTTTGATTGCTTATGTGTGTGTTGTTCAGTTTCCACATGTGTAAATTGTCTACTTTCCTCTTACTGATTCCCATTTCATGCCATTGTGGTCATAAAAGATTCTTGGTGTGACTTAAGTCCTCTTAAATATGCTAAGACTTGTTTTGTAGCCTCTTATATGACCTATACCAGAGAAAATTCTTTGTGCACTTGAGAAGAAGGTGTATTCTGGTGCTCTGAAAAGGAATGTTTTACATATGTCTACTAAGTCTGTTTAATTGCAAGTATGGCTCAAATCCAGTGTATCCTTGCTGATTTCCTGTCTAGATGATCTATCTATTGCTGAAAGTGGGGTATTGAAGTCCCTTAGTATTGTGTTATTGTTTATTTCTCCCTTTAGATCAGCTAGTATTTATATAATATGTTCAGGTGCTCTGATTTCAGGTGCATATACATTTACAATTGTTATATTTGCTTGATGAGTGGATCTTTTTATCATTGTAAAATGTCCTTCTTTGTCTTCCATAGTAGTTTTTGTCTTAACATCTATTGTGTCTGAAGTATAGCTACCCCCTTGCATGGAATATGTTTTTCCATCCCTTCACTTTAAGCCTCTGGGTGTCCTTAGCTGAAATGAGTCTCTTGTAGACAGAATCTGTATATTTATGTTGCATATTTTTATATGTTTTCATATAGTTAGGCCTTGTTTTTCAATCCATCCAGTCAATGTGGTTCAATCATTTACATTTAGGGTACTTTTTAATATGTAAAGATTTACTAGTGCTATCTTATTCACTGCTTTATGGCTGTTTAGTAGTTTCAATGTTTCCTTTTTTCTCTCTTGATCCCTACCTTTGTGGATTGGTGAATTTCCCTGGTGGTATTCTTTGATTTTCCTCTCTTTATCTTTTGTGAATCTACCACAAATTTTTGCTTTGTGGTTACCATGCAGCTTACATAAAACATCTTATAGATAAAATAGTCTTTTGTACACTGATAGCAATTTAACTTCAATTTCATACACAAACTGTACTCTTTTACTCCCTTCCTTTTATGTTTTTAATGTGACGATCAATCTCTATTTATATTCTGTATTCATAGCAAATGATAGTAGCTCTAGTTATTTTTAATATTCTTTTCCTTTAATCTTTTATACTATAGTAAGTGGTGAACATACCATCTTGTCACACAATAGACGCTTATGAATCTGTATATTTATGTTGCATATTTTTATATGTTTTCATGTTACTAATTAGTGTTCTTTCATTTTGGCTTGAAGAACTCCTTTCAGCATATCTTGTAAGAAATGTGTTGAACTCCTTAGCTTTTGTTTGTCTAGGAAAGATTTTATTTTTCCCTCATTTCTGAAGGATAACTTTACTAAACCTCCATGTTAATATCTACAGTATAGCTTAAGAGATTTTCCTAAAACATTTTACTTCAATAATGTGTGATTTACCTATGAGAATCCATGCCCCAAACTACCCATTATATACATTTTTCTACTTTTGTGGCCTTAAATATGAATTCACTTTTGTCCTGTGAATTTATGTATTTTATTTTTATTTGCATTTCTTTTAATTACAAAGAAGCTTGACAATGGCATCTTGCATTAAATTAACTAAACTAATGCACATAAAGTAAGCAAAAACGTTAAATGACAGTGTACTTAATTCATGGAAAATATGTATTTGATTTGATGTATAATATCTAGATGATTTTTTCAACTCTAGCATTGATTTCATTTTGGTAATTATCATTTGAATTACTAATTTCTGACACTGAATTTATCTAGGTAAGCATATTTGAACAAAAAACTCTCACATATCATAAAGTTAATTTTGTGAACATGTTCCACTGTTTCCAACAGTTACATGGACAGGAGGATGGCATTTCATTTTTGAGCTGTAGGTCAATCACAGTTTATTCCCAGCACCACTGTTAACTGGGTCTGTGGGTCACTGTCCCCAATGCACCAGAAGTTTCTCCATCTCACAGATCTCTCATTCCAATTTTAAATTGCTTTGGGAATTGGGAAACAATTACAACAACCCTTGCATAACAAATAGTTACTCTTCCACATCTGTGGAATCTGGCATTGTTTGTTGAACCTGCCCTTAATTCAGAGTGCTGAGATAAATACTAAGAAGAAAGTTATTGGGTCTGTTAGGAGATGGAAATAATTTCTCAGTATACAGGTGAGTCTTGACTATAATAAAACAGTACATTTTCAGTCTATAGTTAAAGCTATTATTAATTTGAATTTGTAATGCTAATAATCGGATGCAATAGAGATACCAATTTATTATCACCAGAATATAATTGCGAATCATTATTAGTCATATTTCATTATTATTTATGTAATATCTTATAATCATTAAGGCAGTTTCCTCATGCCACCTTATTATTTCCTGACAATATCCTTGTAAGGAAAGTAAAGCAGTTATTTTTACCACTATTTAAGAAAACTGAGGCTATAGATTTAGAAGCCTAGAACCACAAACCAGAGACATTGATTTTAGTCTGAGGCACTTTTCTACCGTGCTAAACCCATATCATATGTATTCCCCTGAGTACTAGATGATCCTCTATACTTATAGAGGTATACTTATCCTTGGTAATTATAAGATGGCATAGGTGGCATGTAAGGTTTCAGCTTACTAGTACTGTCGGAATGGTACTTAAAAAATTAAAGCCTGCTGCAAAATAAATATGACAAATTTAAGTTTTCCTGATCATTAATCCACAAATATTACACAGGGTATTGCTTGCGAAAGTCAGCCATTCCTTATTTAGTCAAACCCCCCATTAGGTGTTAGATGAGCAAGAGACAAGCTCCTTCCTCTGTGTCTCTTGGTATCTCACAGTATAACAAGATCACCATTTTAGTGCAGGGAACAGAAGTAGCAAGACAAACCTGGCTCAAGACAGGTTTGAATTAGTGAGGAGATTCCTACTTTGGAGGAAGAGGGTAGAAGCAGGGACAGGGAGAAGCAGCTTAGGTAGCCTCAAATGCATTATCCAGAAGTTGTCTGGAATAGAAAGTCAACAGTCTTTCCAGGTGGGACCTTTGGCTCCTACCTGGAATGTCCCCATGTATCTTAGTAAGTCAGTGTTGCTGTGTTCTTTTCGCATTAGTAACTAGGTTGACCAGAGTCCTCAATTTCTCTGCATTCTCTGACCAATATCTGAGCTAGGGAGAATTTTGATTTATCATAAGAGGTAGTATAGACTAATTGTCCCTTTCCTCTGGGCACTGTTGAATGAATATAGTCAATTTGTTTTTGTGGCCCCAGTATTTCTACAGTTCTTACTGAGCATTTCCTCTGCTGATAATTTCTATATGATTTTAATGACACCAGTTAGACATAACAGCAATGTAAGGATAATGGGCTTTGGATCTTTCCTCTACCCATTATTCCAACCAAACCAATTTCAAGGCACATAGGATTCTGAAATAAGAGTTGGCTACATAAATGTAATGAGTATCTTTCTCTCTCTCTGTATCTGTATTCTCTCCAACTGTTCTCTCCCCCTTTCTCCACCCCCTTCCTTCTTCCTTCCTTCTTTCTCACCCTCCTTCCTTCCTTCTCCTTTAAAGGAAGTTCTGGACTTAAACTAAAAAAAATAAAAATTAACAATCCCTTTTAACTATTTTTTAAATGATAAAATTGAGGCTTTTATATTCTCTTCTCTGCTTTTGTCTTTGAAATTGAAATATTTTTATTGTGTACTCTTTTTTTCTTTGTTTATTTATTTTTAAGAGAAACAGAGCATGAGGGGGGGAGCAGAAAGAAGGAGGCAGAGAATCCCAGCAGGCCCTGCACTGGCAGCACAGACCTGATAACAGGGCTTGAACTCAGAAACCATGAGCTCATAATCTGAGCCAAAACCAAGAGTTGGACGCTTAGCTGACGGAGCCTCCCGGTTAAGTGTGTCCTTAACTAAATTTTTCCTGGGGTAAGAATCCCTGTGTCAAATTGGACTACTGGCTCTAAGTAAAACCTGCTCTATGGTAATTCTTCCAAATACTATCCATGACAAATTAAGTGATAGAGTGCAAGAAGAATGGCCCTGCTGAAATTCCCAAAACTATTAGCCCATGTGAGGCCCAAACTTGTGATCTGACCAATGTCAAATTTGGTGGTGATTTTGGAAAGATCAATCTTCCCATCTAGTCAGTAATAGTGACAACCCCATTAATCTACATAGCTTAATTTCTTTTGTTACATTTCTGACCAAAAAAATCTCATAAAATCGTACTAAGATGTCAGTTTTGGAGAGTATTAATTTCTAAGCCCATGCTCTGTGCTTTGTAATGATGGTCCCCTTCCTTACCAAAAGAAATGTCAAATTCTTTGCCTGACCTTTGTGACTGTTTGATACTCTCGAAACCATGCCTTCCTTTTCAGATGTGCTCGCCGCCACCCCTCCACAGAAACTTCCGTGTCCAAAATGGATGTGTTTTATGTATTTCTTTCACTTGACTTCTCACTTTTGGGATACCCCAGGTCCTCTCTTTTCTCTTCTTCCAAATCTGTCTAATTCTTTCCATGCTTCCAGATCAGGCCCAAGTCTGAAACTTTTTCCTTCAGGGAAAACTTATAATTTTCACTCAAACTACATAATGTAATTATATTTATGACATTTTTCATATGTACTTTTTCTATATCCCTAACTGAACTGTGAGCTTTGTAGTGGCAGGCACTTTACATTATTCTTAAGCTTATCCTTACTCTACTTGGAACATGACTAGGTTCAAAGTAGGCTGTCAGTAATATTCTAAAACTATTGTAGTAGTCTGGCACAAGTGCAAACTACTTTTTAAAAAATGTGTCTTTTAATAATATTTTTTCTTAAGAGTATATAACAACATGATATGAATTTGGATCTTTCTGTAAAACACAAAAGTATATTATTGTTACTTTCCAGATTCACATGCGAATCCTTAAGAAGGCAAAAGAAAATCAGTATAGGTCAGAAAAATCTGGATACTCTGTCATTTCAGCGTAGATTAAAGTCTTTCTCCTCAAATGCATTCAAGATCTTTGCATAAGTGCTACCTGTTTATTTATGATAAATGGAAAATCTCAGGAGCTGCCCTGAACTCTAAACCAGAATCTAAAGTTTTTCAAGAACCCAGATGATTCATATGCATATGAAAATCAGTGAAACTCTGAACTATATTTTTTTAATTAATCTCTGTGTCCAAAGTGGGGCTCAAACCCATGATCCTGAGATGAAGAGTCTCATGCTCTTCCTACTGAACCAGCCAGCCATTCCTACGAATCAACTCAGACCTAACCTGAGCTTTGAGCTCCACTTCATTATTTACTACCTGGTTAACTTGGCAAGTACCATCTTTGATATATAGAGAAAAAATGGGGCTAATATAAAGATGATTATATTTTATAAATCATAAAGTGATAGATATATACCCATATATACATAATTACATAAATTATTTAAATCATATTACTGTTTTCTTAGGGTGACTTAAAGAACTCAAGATACACTTTGAAGCTACAGAATAAAATGAAGTAGAGACTATATAATGTCTTCCAAAGATTTTAATGTTCATGTTAAAAAGAGGTGATCTGTGCACAGGACAGATTTCATAGGAAATGAGTGTTTCTGATGTTGTGTGTAGAAACACAGTGGAAAACATCACATATAAACTTTGGGAATAGGTAAGAGCACAAAATCTGCAATTTCACCAACTATCTAAATGATGTCATAATACTAAGAGGGGGCTGGAATATGAGAGTAATAGCTAACACTTAGATAGGCATTAAATTTTAATGTATTCTATTCAATTTATTATTATTAAATCTCTATAAAATTAATTAAAATAACAATTAAATGTACCAATATCAGGTATGTAGAGTCAGAATGATATAGATTCATAGAATGAGATATATACTAAAAATATCAAAGTTGCTGTGAAATTTTAACCATGATGCAGTTGCTGAATCAAATGCCTGGTCCTTGTTAAGTAGTCTTTTGCCATCTCTACTGCTTGTTTTCTGGGGCAGATGAAGTCAGGCTCATAATTGGTAATTAGTCAGGGGTTTTAGAAACCTCAACCAAGGAGTATGTCAATAGCAAGAAACGTTACTTCTGTCTGTTTGTCTGATCATAGGTAGAGTTTCACATATTAGCAAAGGGCATCAGCACTTCCATCATTCTCAATTTCATTTTATTCTCATCACAGATTGTTGAAAATGCCTGGCTGTCAGAGCTCCATGCAAACACTCCTTAGAATACCATCTACAAAATGAATTGTTCAGGTATTTTGTAACGTTTCGTAGCAGTGAATATATTTTATACTAAATCTTCCTGTGATATCCTGAAAGCAGATGACACGGGTAAAATTAACCAGACATTTGCATCAGAATTTCTTCTTCTGGGATTCTCCGGTTACCCAAAACTTGAGATCATGTACTTCATTCTGATTCTAGTAATGTATCTAGTGATTCTAACTGGCAATGGTGTTCTGATCCTAGCAAGCATCTTTGATTCTCGTCTTCACACCCCCATGTACTTCTTCCTGGGCAACCTATCTTTCCTGGATATCTGCTATACGTCCTCCTCTGTTCCCTCAACATTGGTGAGCTTAATGTCAAAGAAAAGGAACATTTCCTTCTCTGGATGTGCAGTGCAGATGTTCGTTGGGTTTGCAATGGGGTCAACGGAGTGTTTCCTCCTTGGCATGATGGCTTTTGATCGCTATGTAGCCATCTGTAACCCTCTGAGATACCCCATCATCATGAGCAAGATGGTGTATGTACTGATGGCTTCTGCGTCATGGCTCTCTGGTGGAATCAACTCCATTGTGCAAACATCTCTTGCCATGCAATTGCCTTTCTGTGGGAATAATATAATCAACCATTTCACATGTGAAATATTAGCTGTCCTCAAGCTAGCTTGTGCTGATATCTCCCTCAATATTATCGCCATGGTGATATCAAACATGGCATTCCTGGTTCTTCCACTGATAGTCATTTTTTTCTCCTATATGTTCATCCTTTACACCATCTTGAGAATGAATTCAGCCACGGGGAGGCACAAAGCCTTTTCCATCTGTTCAGCGCATCTGACTGTGGTGATCATATTTTATGGTACCATCTTCTTCATGTATGCCAAGCCCAAGTCTCAAGAATTTCCTGGGGAAGACAAATTGCAAACTTCAGACAAGCTCATTTCCCTGTTTTATGGGGTAGTGACCCCCATGCTCAATCCTATAATATATAGCTTGAGGAATAAGGATGTAAAAACTGCTATAAAATATATGCTAAACCGAAAAGATATTCAGTAAGTATATCCGACACATAAAATGTAGATCTTTTCATAACAGGCACAAAGATGGACTCATAGGTCAATTAGTTTTAAACGTCCTTTGGAGAAACTATGTTTAAGGAGAGATATTTTTATTCTTCCCCTTCCCTCACATTGCTCAGCTAGAATTACTGAGAACTATAGTTTGCTTTAAATTCAGCTTCCAAAATGTCCTGATCTAGATTTCACAAGCATGGTGAATTGCATTAGAATCTCATCTCTTGTGATATCTGAAATGAGTGTTTCTGGTGTTGTGTTAGAAACACAGTGGAAAACATCACATGTAAGCTTTGGGAATAGGTAAGAGTACAAAATCAGTAATTTCACAAACGATTTAAATGGTGTTTAGTAGACTATTTTTTCTTAGCCATAGTTACCTTACCTTGGAATAAGGAAATAAAGTCAGATTTTTTGTGTCACTCAAAGTTTCAATAATTGGAGAAAGCACCTGGCATAGCACTACTTCACAGTGTGTAGAATTCCAGAATTGAAGCTAAAACTCCAAATGATTGACTAAAAGTGACTCCTGAGCACCTCTTTTACCATAAGATAATAATTACAAGAGTTAAAATCTCCTCCTGAAAGTCACTCTGTTAATATAAATCACACTGTCTTTGTTTTTCCCCTTATATCTATATAAAGAGAAGCTCAGGACTGAGGAAGAAATAATTGAGGGAATTTTCAACCTTATGGGTACTCCACAATAGGTTTTAGGAGACATTTCACTATAGTCACTGTGAAAGAATGGCAAAATTGTTTTTCCAAACCAGTTAAGTTTGAGGATGCTGCAAAAGAGGCCAGTGGAAGGTTACCATGAGATAATGCAGGCAGTGTATTAGTTGATTTTCTCAATTTCAAAGGAAGCCAGATTTTAAAATTAAACATTCCAATACTTACCCAGAATTGGATGTTTTGAAGAACACAGGAAGCTTCAGAGTGTGTACTCATATACAGCTAAAGCCTTCCTGTTAAGGTATAGGATATGGTCCTGCAGGAGGAAGGAATTTCAGGTCAAAAAGGAGAGCTCTAAAACTTCAGGTATACCTCCTGAATGGCCATTATCGAGCAAGTGTCTCTTAGAACATTTCAGTCAGTTTGGTATATATACACAGCATGTTGCCCAACTGCTTATTGAGTTTGAGTATGTATTTTGTACTCCAAAAGTTGATTTCCCCAAGATCCTCTAATACAGATAGTAGTAACTTTCAAACATACTTTAGAGTATTCCAAAGAGCTTCCCAGAAGCTCCTTTTATATCAACATTCATTATTTTCTTTCCACTTTTTAATTTTTACCCAAGTTATCCTCCCTGGGGTAAGACTGTTAGGTTCAACTAGAAGACAAACACATAAAGCTATCAGCAATTTAAATATGGCCAATGATTCCCCTTTTCCTAGTCTGTTACATAGAGTAGGGTTGGATTACTATAACCTATATGTTTGCCTCGTTGCCAAGGTAAGAGAGAAACAGGAACCATTTATAAAGAATATCCAGTGGGGGAAAGAGAGTCTCTTCAACAAATGGTGTTGAGGAAAACTGGACAGCAACATGCAAAAGAATGAAAACTGAGCCACTTCTTATACCATGCACAAAAATAAATTAAAAATGGATTAAAGACCTAAATGTCAAACCGGAAACCATAAACATCTTAGAGGAGAACACAGGCAGTAACCTCTTTGACATCAGCCATAACAACTTCTTTCTAGTATGTAGAAGCATACCCATCCCAAAGCAAGGAAAACAAAAGAAAAAATAAACTATCTGGACTTCATCAAAAATAAAAACTGCACAGCAAACAAAACGATCAACAAAACTAAAAGGCAACATATGCAATGGGAGAAGATATTTGCAAATGACATATCTGGTAAAGAGTTAGTATCCAAAATATATGAAGAACTGATACAAATCAACACGCCCCAATATAATCCAATTAAAACTGGGCAGAAGACATGAATCGTCATTTTTCCAAAGAAGACCTACAGATGGCCAACAGATACATGAAAGGATGCTCAACATCACTCATCATCAGGGAAATACAAATCAAAACTACAATGAGATATCACTTCACACCTATCAGAATAGCTAAAACCAACAACACAAGAAACAAGAGGTGTTGGCCAGGATGTGGGGAAAGGGCAACCCTCCTGCATTGTTGGTGAGAATGCAAATTGGTGCAGCCACTCTGGAAAACAGTGTGGAGTTTGCTCAAAAATTTTAAAATAGAACCACCCTATGATCCAATTGCACTACTAGTATTTACCCATTAATTTCTTTATAAAAAGAGATAAATGAAGGAATGATCTATATTATTTTTATTTTAGAATTGTGGGAAGTAATATTTAGATGTATTTTGATATGCCATGTTCAGCAGTTGGTCCTTTCTCCAGAACCCAAAATGCAATCCATGCCATAGCAATACAGGATAAACCAAACAAAAAGAAAAATTTTTAGAAATATCGAAGTTTCTACGAATACCTTAATCATTTCCACTTTTTTTCCATATATTTCCCCCATATATCTCAACATTATAGTCAGATGTGATCTTCTTTTAATCCCGCATATATTTAAGTGTTAACACACATTTATTCAGTCCTCAAAACCATCCTTTTAGTCTCTTATCTCCCTCCAGTATTGTAAGCAGGGATTTTAATAATTTATTCCAATTTTCATTAGTCCACATTTTGTAGATGAGAATGTATATTATGTTTAATGCTTTATAACTCATTGAATTTCATTTTAGGTAACCAACATTCAAAGTAAAATAATACTCTTGCTCTAGGCCTTAAATAGTGGCAGGAGTTTTTGCTTCATTTGCCAGGTTATGGAAATTCAAAACCAGAACAAGTGTCTCTCTCCATCAAGACTTGTTATTTGCCCAGAAACAAGGGTAATGGACCAATGTAGTCCATTTGCCAGCTATGCTTCCTCCTGGATCCTTTTAATATGTAGCCCATAACTGATTTTAGTCCCAGGCTTCTCTGCTTTCAAGCATAACAATTGTCAAGTACATTTCCAGATCCTGAGGAAAATAGTTAGATGCATGTTTTTTGCAAACATTGTCACAGTGCTTAAATGCCTTTATGTACTCTCACCTCATGTCCCCAGGGGGCCACTTCCAAAAAGAGAATGAAGGCTTCCATCTGTTGTATCTAATCCTTTTATGAATTCATATGGAAAATTTTATGGTAGACATATGTATTCCCCACTTTGGTTATACTTCTTCAGTCCATAAGGTGCTCCATAACATATCACCTCAAATAGAAATCCTTTGTCTTCCAATCACATAAGGTCAATATTTTCAGACTATACTGCTTGTCCATTAGCTACTGTCTGATAATTGGTAAAAACTCATACCGTATCTTTATGGTTATTGTCTGATTCCTCTAAGAATGTTTTTAATTCTTCCTAATTATATAGTAACAGTGACTTTGTGATTTTTGGAATATTACTTCATCACATTTTCTTCAGTTTACTTGTTCACAGATTGGGATATCTTATTAAATATTTTTTACTGAGGTTTCCAGCTCAAAACTTCTATGATCTTTTAATATAAAGGCAATCTACAAAAACCCATAAAATACCTAGGAGTAAACCTAGGATAAACCTAACCAAGGATGTAAAAGACCAAATGATGAAAACTACAGAAAACTTATGAAAGAGATTATAGAAGACACCAAGAAATGGAAAAAACATTCCCTGTTCTTGGATCCAAAGAATAAACATTGTGAAAATGTCATTACTACCCAAAGCAATCTACACATTCAATGCAATCCCCATCAAAATTGCACCAACATTCTTCTCAAAACTATATCAAACTATCCTCAAATTCATATGGAATCACAAAAGAGCCTGAATACCCAAAGTCATATTGAAGAAGAAAACCAAAATGGGAGGCATCACAATCTCTGACTTTAGCCTCTACTACAAAGCTGTCATCATCAAGACAGTATGGTATTGGCACAAAAACAGATGCATAGGCCAATGGAATAGAATAGAGAACCCAGAACTGGGCCCACAAATGTATGGCCAATTAATTTTTGACAAAGCAGGAAAGAGTATCCAATGGAAAAAAGACTGCCTCTTTAGCAGGTGGTGTTGGGAGAACTGGACAGCAACATGCAGAAGAATGAAACTAGACCACTTTCTTACACCATACACAAAAATCAACTCAAAATGGCTGAAGGACCTGAATGTGAGACAGGAAACCATCAAAATCCTCTAGAAGATAGTAGGAAACAACCTCCTTGACTTCTACTGCAGCAGTTTCCTACTCGACACATCCCCAAAGGCAAAGGAAATGAAAGCAAAACTGAACTTTTGGGACCTC
>PJEM01017663.1:0-21253 GCA_004023845.1 Helogale parvula
GGCAGAGAGGTGTTTTAAACATTGTTTCCAGCAGCACAGAGCTCTGCATAGGGGTCACTTAAACCATGGAGGGGGGGGGTCGTGGGAAGGATGCACCCTGGGTCCCTTCACTGTGTTCAGATGAGCCACAAAGGAGAGGCACCTCTGTCCCTCCGCGTTGGCAGTTCCCAGCAGTGTCCAGCAGTGTCGGTGGTGATGAAGGAGCAGGGCGTTGCCCCTGGGACTGACGGCCCTGCCTGGGGGCGCCAGCAGGTTGAGGGCCTACGGAGGTCATCACTCACCCTGCCTCTGCCGAGGCCCCAAGCTGTGCCCTTCGCTGCTGCCTGCAGGCCTGGTACTTAGAAATCAAATCGCTGAGGTCTGTTCTCCGCCTCTGAGGAGCGTTCTCCTGCTGGATGCTTTGAAGCCAGGGAGCAGATTACCCAGGGGCTGGCATGGATCTGCTCTGCAGGACATCTTTGCAGGAGTGAGTCCCTCTCCAGTGAGAAGGACCCGAGAGAGCAAGTGTAGGAGCAGGCAACTGGCAGCCTTGTTTTGACCCATCCCTGGAAAGGGAAAGATTTGCGTCTCACCAGTGGGGAAACTGAGGTTCAGAAGCAATCTGGGTTGCACCCCAAGTTAGCCAGTAAGTCAGGCAGCGAGCGGAGTACCATCTGGGAGCCGGAGACCCCTGCCCCCCAGGCCACAGTCTTCCTCAGCTGTGCGACCTTGGGCAAACTGCTCATCATCTCTAAGCTTTACCTGTAACTCGGGACTTTGCCAATCGGAGTGACGTCCTAGGTCTGTTGGAAAGATCACCGCTGACACGCACAGACCAGTCTGCATGAAGCCGGGCGTAAAACAGGGGTTCGATAAGTGTTAAATTATTGTTACTGTTATTATTATTAAAGCAGACGACAGTCTTTAATTCTGCATCCTCTGCTGCTTTGTGACAATAGCGAAATGTCATCCGGCATACCAGGCTCTCCAAGCCAAGGCGGGAACCGTAAGCAGGGAAGGGTTAGGGTGGAGGTTAAGAGGTGGCGGAGGGGTGGGGCACTGAGATGCCACATCTAACTCCTGGTCCTGACACCCTCTGTGACCTTGGACCAGTCCCGCTTCCTCTCTTGTCCTCAGACTCTTTGTTCTTGATGCATCCAAATGATAGGGCTGGCTGCCTGAGCTGGCAGTGAGAACCCACCCCCCAGGAGGCCAGGAGCACCTGAAAACCGCATGTCCCCCCTGGAAGACGGAGGGTTGTCTCTGCACAGCCCCAGGAGAGCCTCGGCCTGGCAGGAAACCTCCAGGGGGCTGCAGAGCCCAGGGCTGCCCAGTGGTGCCAGCTCCCCCGGCCTCTGCCCTGACCCCCGGGGGAGTCCTCCCCTCCTCCTCCCCGGGGACTTGCCAGGAGGGAGGCCCCTCCTGCACCCCTACTCTGCACTCCCTGCGGAGCTGGCTTGGCTTCATCAAAAGCAGGGCCCATCAGGGTGGAGGCGGCGATGTGTCAGCTGGTATCCAGGCTCTGGTTGTGCGCTCAGATCGCTCCCCCTCCCCATCTCCCCAAATCCACCCACCCACCCTTTTACCCACTGCTTGGGGCCTTCTGGGTGGCGACGCTTTACAGAGGAAGTCAGAGCGGCAGCCTTGAGCCCTTGGCTGTTGGGGGCGGGTGGACTGACTCACTTGGCCCCCTCCCTGGTGCCGATGGGGCAGGCCCCACACCCCTGGGCGCTGGCACCCCGTCAGACCCCTGGGATTTGGAAAAGGAAGCTGCAGCCCCGCGGCGCCTGACCCGGGGCCGGCCGAGGATGCGCTCTGCGCGCCGCGACCCGCCGGCCCCCGAGCCCGGAGGGGATGTTTAGGCTGCGACCCCCCCCCCAGAGCAGGCTCGCTCCCGTGGCCGCCCGCTGGGGCCACCCAGGCCGCGGGCCCGCCGGGCCGCCCCTGCCCGCGGCGCCCCTCCCCGGGCCGTGGCGCGTCCCCCGAGCCTCGCAGTATTTCCTTCCTGCACCTTTAAGAAGACCGTTGCTCCGTGGTGGGATGGTGTGTTAAAGCCACACAGAGGAAGTTACGCAGCCCGGATCAGACCGAGAGATAAAAGCCCGGTGGTGATCGTGAGAGATGGCAAGAGGATTTAGCCTCGGCATTAACTTGGAGCGGAGTGCAGGGGGGCGGTGAAGCGCCCCGCCATCTGGCCCGCGCCGCCGCCGGGGGGATGCCCCTGCGCCCCGACGAGCAGCCGCGAAGCCCACCCGGGCCGGGGGCCGCCCGCCGCCCGCGCGCCGGTCCTCTCCGAGCCGCCCAGGGGGCCCAAAAAGTTTGCACTTGTTAGAGGCGACCTCCCGCTCGGCCGGGCCGGGCGATGCGGGCGGCGCGGGCGGCCCCCTCCCCCGGCCCGCGTCCCCGGGACGGCTGCGGGCGGCCCCCCCGGCGGCCGGAGGGCTCCCCAGCCCCGATCTGACGGCCGCGGCGGCCACAGCGGCAGCGGGCGCGGCGCGGCGAGGAGCAGCGGCTCGGAGCCCTCCGGCCCGCGCGCCCCCACCCAGCGCCGGCCGGGGCAGGCGGGGCGCCCGCGGGCGGCGGTCCTCGGCCTCCAGGCTCTGCGCGCCGGCAAGCCGCTCGGAGCCGGGGTAAGGCGGGCAGGGAGAGCCCGGCGGGCGCGCGGGAGGGGTGGGGGGGTGGGGGCTCGGCGGCTGCAGCTTCGCCAGCCTGGTTTCATTTTTAAAGGGCTTGGGTGACCCTGCAGGATTTCCCGGGGCCCGGGAGCCACTTAAAGCGGCCCAGCAACGGCTCGGCTCGGATGCAAAAGTTATTCGGTGCTGCTGCTCCTAGCGGAGGCTGGAGTCGCCCGAGAGGGGTGTGTGAGTGTGCATTTGTGGCAGCATCTTAAAGGAAAAGCTTGTCTTTCCGGCTGGCTTTTTCCTACCAGGGTCTTTTTCCATCGTGCGTGCGAGTGTGCGAGTGCGAGTGTGTGTGTGTGTGTGTGCGCGCGCGCGCGCGTGTGCTGGGGATAGATGTTGCAAGAATGCCTGCATGTGTTCGTGGAGAGGAAATTAACCCTTCCCGCGCGCGTCGCCTCCACCCCAATTTAGTCGCCACGGTCTCCGGCCGACCCCCCCATTGCCGCCCCTTCCCCTTCCTCGCGCCCCCCCTTCCCATCTCTCCGGAAACTGGTTTGTGCGAGTTGCACAGAGAAACTCTTGGGCAGCCAGGCCGGAAACTTCTTTCCGTGCGGCGGAGGGGTGGGCTGCTGGGGGAGGGGGAGGGGGAGGGGCGCGCGGGGACCGGCTCGGGGACGTGCGGAGCGGGACCTCGGGCTGGGCGGCCGGCCGCCGGGGGAGAAGAGGCCGCGGGCAGGCGGGCGGAGGACCGTGGGCGCGCGGGGTCCGCCCGCTCCGAGTAAGTTGCCCGCGCGGGCGGGGGGCGGCGGAGGCAGGGGCGCCGCGGGAAGCGGCGCAGGGGAAACTGGAGGCAAGTAAATCCCGGGCGCTCTGCTCGGGGGGCTTCTCACTGCGGGAGGCGGTGCCAGCCGAAGGGGCATCCTCAGCGCCCGCCGGGCCTTCGTTACGGGCGTGCGTATTAATCGCTCTCGGGGCTTGCACTCAACTTCGCAAAGACAGAACGCAGCCGAGGGACCGCGGGGCACGCCCCTGTGCGATGCACGCCTCTCGCAGCCCACCCGAAGCTCAGACCCCGCTCCGGCCGGCCACTCGGCCCCCCAGGACGGACCCCCGCCGCCTCCCAGCCAGGCCTCCTTCTCGCGCCCCCACGCCCCAGCCCTCAACTTTTCGGGGTTCCCCGGCCGGCCGCCGAGAGGTCGTGGAGGGAGCCGGGAGCCGGAGCCTGTCCCCGTTCCGGGGCTGGGGGCGCCCGGGCAGCCGGTACCGGGATGCTAGCTCAGCTGCGGGGACTCGGAAGACCTCCAGGACCCGGCCTGGGGCGGAGGGCGGGCAGGTGACCGGCCGCAGCGGGCTCCCCCTTCCTGACCAGCCCTCGGGCACCACCCCCTTGAAGGCAGATTTCCCTTCGCCCCGCTGCCGCCCCTGGGAAGGGGGAGGACGGTTCAGGGTGGGCAGCGTCCCCCCGTCCCCTCCTCCAGGGGCCCCCAGGGCCCCCCGCCCCCCGCGCCCACAGAGCCGAGTTTCCCAAGAGGCGAGCGCGCAGCCGGCAACTCGGGAGGAGCCTGCTCGGAGCCCAGCCAGCTCCGAGAGGCGCTAATTCAATAAGACAGAGAAATCGGAGTTCAGAAATCCTGGTAAAATCTAATTTTCGGGTTTTAATACCCTGGCTATCAGCCCCCCCCCCTCGGTTCCTGACGACTCTTAAAAGAAAATAAAGCGCATTGATTCTATTTGTTTCTGGGAGCTCCCGTTTCTTAATAATATCAGGGGAAGATTTATTTTCCAAGGAGAAAACGACCCACCGGGATACAACCTCTTACTCTGAAATTTCCCTGCTGGCTTCTCACTCCCTGCTTTCCGCTTTCCCGGAGTCTCTTGCTTCTCTCCTCCCTCCCTCCCCCTTGTTCCCCCTCTCTTTCTGGCAAAAGCCGACTGTAGTGTTCGCTTGCTGAGCTCACAGTTCCCCCTGTAAGACCAGAGCCGCTCACTGATTGACTGGTTGTAAACACATTTGTTACCCACACCCCCAGCAGCTTTGGCTGTCCTTGGCTCTCCACCAGCACCCCATTTTCCAGCGGAGGTGCGGCATTTAAACCAACCCAACTGCACAGCAGTTCATAGATTTTTGAATTGCTCTGCGCATCCCTCTCCGTGGCCTCCTGGATTCCCGGGCCTCGCTGCCTCCCCGCCGTGGGTCTGGCAGCCGGCGGCGCAGTCCAAGCCCTGAGCAGCCGCTGGTCCTGCAGATCAGGGAAGCCGGCAGCCAGCGCCCAGGTGTCGCCGCCGTCAGAAGCTCCCTACCTGTTAGTGAACAGTTGGGAGTCCGCGGCTGGAAGAATTAATTAGGGACGTGCTGTTTTCTGGGCAGCACGAAGCTTGGGTAGAGGCATCCAAACCTTTGCCGGCCGCGCTATTTTATTTTTACTACATTTTCTCAGGTTGTAAAAATAGTCGCCAGGCGCGTTGGTTCTGAGAGTTTCTAGCAAGGAGCACATTCAAGGCCAGGCAGGCTCCATAACAGGTTTCTCTTTACACAGCCAGAGGTGAGCAGTGAAAATGTGGTCCCCCGGGCTCCCCATTCATCTCCATCAAGAGCCCTTCAGCCAGAGAGAGGGGCGGGGGGCCGCCTTAACGCAGATTTATGATGCCCCCCCACCAGGAGCGTGGGGGCCACTGGCCGGGGGCTTCCGCAGGGAGCTCAGGTGAGCAGCCAGCCTTCTCTGGATAATGTCCACCTCCCCGGTTTGTCATTTTTGGCAGGAGTGTGTTTGTGTCTGGGCGGAGAACGGGGTTTCATGGAAAAGTGATTAACTCTTCAGGGACCTTCCATGAGCAATGGCCATGCGGATGTCAGGTGAGAATCAGGCTGAGGTTCACACGGATGCCCGAGCAGTCTGGGGATATAGACGCAGTCATCATAGGTATAACACCCAGAGTAATTACTAATGCGTGCGCTTCGGCCGTGACTCATTACATAACCTTTGCCCTATTGGCTAGTATTTTTGGCCGGGATCCCACACCGGCTGGACTCAAGTTCTCCGGGTAATGTATCAAGTGTCTGGGAACACAGCACATTAGTAGAGTCGTGTTTTCTACAAGGTAACGTTTGTCTTAGTTATAGCTACTTGGGCTCTTCAATCATTATTAGTAGCTTAAAATAGTAACGCAATAATCATAATGGTGACTCATTGATGGACACACCCTCCGAGGATTATTGCGGAATTTTGGTCTTGATCAGAAAACCCATTATGACCAACCATGCTCACTCCTGTGGAAGCCTTCGATATCCCGAGTTTCTTTGCGTTGCAAATGAAATTCACCATTTCAGAATGTGGGCTCCTGGTTCTGACTCGTGGGTCACGCACGGCCCCCTGTGTCTATCTGTACCTGGACCCATAGACCCGTGGGCACGTACGGTGACAGCTTTGATCTTTTGACTTGTCCGTCACGGTTGCTCAGTCTTGACTTCCGAGGACCTTCTGGAAAGCCGGTGACCCCAAAGCAGGGGCACTTCTGCTGACCTAAAGGCCCCTGGAAAGGAGGGGAAAAAAACTCAAATCCCCGTTTTGATAATGCGCCCAATCTCCAAATGTGCAACTCTGATATTAATAAAAATAAGCCGGTTTTCTCGGAAGACCTTGCTAATGCAGCCTCGTTTTTTGCACATTTTGCCAGAGAGCTTTTGTTCTTGTACATCTTTATTCCCCCACCTCCACCCCCCCACCCTTTCTCTTTTTAATTTGTTGCAGGTGTGTCGCTAATGAGCTCTCTCTCTCTCTCTCTCTCTCTCCTCCCCTCTTAACAATGAAAGACAAGCCAGCCGGGTACCTGGATGGACTGAGAGCTGAAGTGTGAGAAACTTGATAATAAGTTGCCGATGGCTACCAGCCAAGGTCAGCTGGCCCCCATTAGTCCCCGTCCCCACAAAGCAGAGCCAAATAAACTGCTCCCCGGTTAAAACCTCGGTCCCTTTTTTATGTTGTAGTCCAGCCACACCACTGGTGTCACTTTAAGCCCATATGAAAAGAAATCTCTTTTATGGATCTGAGATGGCAGTCCAGTCCCGCAGAGGGAACCTGCTTCCAGCGAACACGCACACCTCCTGATTTTATTTTATCTTTACAACACAGGCCGGAGGGTCGTTTTGCAGTTGTGTTGCGCACGCCGCACGTTCGGGGTCCTTTAAAGACCTGGATTGATTGGAAGGACAAAAATTAAAAGCAGTCGGATCCAGCCTCATGCCAGATGCCCGCGGATTTGCTCCTTATCCCATTTCCATCCACCGTCACAATCTGAGAGCCTGCCCGATTTGATCAGATTCACCTCCGGGAGAGGTGTGATGCCAAGGTTAGGAGGACGCCAAGTTATGGGCGACTTTTTGATCTGCCCATCAGCAGTCTGAGAAACGCTGGCTCTGGGTTTTCCGCATCGGCCTTCGGGAAGACGCGAGCGCCTCACTCTGCGACCCGGCAGTCGGTGCCCGGGCTCCGGGGACGTCCAGCCGCCACTGCCCGGCAGATGTGGCCCGTCCATGCCTAGGCCGAGAGTCCCGCCCGCCCCAGCCGCCGCCTCTCCAGGGCCTCTCCAGCCATGCTGCCCCTGCTGGCTCTGCTCCTGCACTGCCTCCCACTGGCCTCTGGCGACTACGACATCTGCAAATCCTGGGTGACCACGGACGAGGGCCCCACCTGGGAGTTCTACGCCTGCCAGCCCAAGGCGATGCGGCTGAAGGACTATGTCAGGGTGAAGGTGGAGCCCTCGGGCATCACGTGTGGGGACCCCCCTGAGAGATTCTGCTCCCACGTAAGTCCACCCACTGCTCTTCTCTTCGCTCAGGCCGAGTGGGGGGGGGGTCCGGGACAGTGGCCGTCCCCCCTTGGAGAAGTGCCAAAGCAAAGGCCACCCCCCAGCGGGGCTGAGGTCACGTGACTTCGTTCTTGGCCCGCTGACCCTAGATCGGTTCCTCTCTGGGGGAGGCCACAGTAGTGATGGTTCCTGGCCGCCAAGACAAGCCCCGCCTCCCTCGTCAGGAGGTCGGCATTCCGGGTGGGGGAGCGAGGCGCGGTTTGCAATGTCACGCTCTGTCCATCCGCGTGCGCGCCGTGCAGCCTCCCCTCGCACCTGCTCCAGGCCAGCAAACGCTTTTGCCAGGCCGGTGCATGCCACCCACCAGGCTGGGACTTCGCAGGGGGCAGGTTTGCTGGAAGTGCTGAAGGGGGGCGGGAGGAGGGGTCAGACCAGGATGGACTGATCTGGTGGCCGGTGCTCTTTTCCATCCCTGTGTGCGGCGGCTTGCAGGCACTGGTTAAGTCGGGCCCAGCAGACATTCAGGCGTTGTCACTTGAGCCCTTA
Source organism: Helogale parvula (assembly GCA_004023845.1). Classification (NCBI taxonomy): domain Eukaryota; kingdom Metazoa; phylum Chordata; class Mammalia; order Carnivora; family Herpestidae; genus Helogale; species Helogale parvula. Next base: position 7,953 of record PJEM01017663.1, read on the forward strand.
ACTAGAGAAGAATGGGGTCGTAGAGCCGCGGAGTACTCAGGGGTGTTAACAATAGAAACAGTAATAGTAATGGGGGTCATCTGTGTGAGCCCCCCCGGTGCAAGTCCCCCCCCACCCGCCCCGGCTCCGCCAGGCTGACTCTGTGTGGTGTAGAGGAGGAGTTCCAGGGTGTGGGCTCGAAACCAGTGGCGTGTCTGGGCCTCTGTTCCATTGTCTGTAAAATGGGCGTTGTAGGAGTAAGTGCGCTGACTCGGCCCTTGCAAGGTGCCTGGCGTGGAGCAAGCGCCCCCTAGAGGTTAGCTGCTGTCATTCCTGTTGCACGGATGGAGAAACTGAGGCCCACAGCCACACACCGGGAGGTGCTGGAGTGTGACTCCCGTGTCTGGCTCCAAAGTCACTGAGCTAAACTATCTGCCGAGAGTGGCCTTCCCGCTGGGCAGTGCCTGGCAGGAGCCTGGGCAGGGCAGCCAGGCCGTGGGAGCTGATAGGAGGGGCTCATCGTCATCTTTGGCGGGACTGCAGCCGCCACGGGTCCTTGAGGGAGCCTCTGGGCTTGTGGCTGGACTGAGCAGGCGCCCCCGCTGGGCCCCCGAGGACGCCTCAGTCCCATGGGCAGCTTCGTCCCCTTCACAGAACAGTCAGCCTGGGAGGCGGGGTTCCACTCGGACAGGCAGCAGTGAGTCTGTCCCTGTGGTTGGTGGCGGGGCCAAGGGGGCCAGCTGGGGAGGGAGGGAGGAAGGCAGCACAGGGCTGGGAGCAGAGAGCGGGTAGTTCTTGGGGATCGCTGCACTGGGGACCCCAGAGCTTCGCTGGCTCAGGGGTGAGCAAGGGGGTCGACTCCTGAAGGTCAGGGGCGAGGCCAGGTCGAGGGGCAGTGGAGCCCAGTTCTGAGCCGTGCGTTAGGCTGACAACCGAGTCCAACTCCTGGGAAGACTTCACGTACTCCTTGAACAGAGTCAAGCGTCTTGACTGTATTTCTTCTCTTAAATATTAATCATGGCCTTAATGTACTGGGGGGAAGGGTGTGGGACAGGGCAGCTAAGTCATAATTCATTGGACCGGCTTCTGGTCAATGGCTTGAGAGGTAGACATGACCATCAAATGCAGGTCTGAGGCCCTCTCCTGGCCAAAGCTGGCCAAGGCTGCTCTTAGCCGGGACCCCTTCCTGCCCCCACCCTCACACAGAGGACCCAGTGCCGCTGCCACAGTGGGCTGGTCACCCCCCCGACACCCAATCCTCACGCTGCCCCACCTGAGCCCGGGCAGGTGTCCCTGAGCACTGGGGTCCGGGAGGAGCGGGCGTCCTTCCTCCTTCTCTCCCTGGAAGACAGAAGAGGAGGAACATCTTCAACATGTCCCACATGCGTGGGTCCTCGGTGTCCCCCACCTGTCTGGTTGGCCCTAAATATTTCATTACAGGCTGCTCTCCTGCTCTGCCTTTGATTACAGATGTGCGGCCAACAAGAATGGGGACCCTGCCTTGACAGGCGGGGGGTGGGGAGGCTGGCTTCTGCGGGGAGCAGGGGGAGGGTCCCATCCAGATGAACTCAACGCCCCATCCCCTTCCCCTGTGTCTCATTTAATCATCTCTGGGGTGCTCTGAGGTGGGGACTCTTCTAATCCTGTTGTAGGGATTAGAGAGGTTTGCCTGAATCCTGCCAAGGTCACTCAGGGGCAAAGGCAGGCGGGTAACTGGTCTGCAATGTGGGCCTGGGCTCCCCCACGAGGTGGCTCAGCCCGCCCGTCTGAGCCGAAGCCTCCTCCCCTGCAAAGTAGAGGTAATACCGCCTGCGTGTCACCGTGCTGGCAAGAGGATGCCCCCTGGCCATGCCAGTCCTGGGCACCGTGCTGGCACCTAGTAGGGGCTCAATGTGCAGTAGGTGTTATGCATTTATTATTGTTGTTAGGATGCCCTCAGCAGCGTCCCTGGCTCGTCTTGGTTCCTCTGTTCAGCTTTGAGGACACCACGCCCTGTGTTTCTAGTCTCTGGGCAGCCAGGCTATCCGGCATGGTCAGAGAGCTTGAACTTCTCTGGGCGGCAGGTGATGTGAACCACCAGGGGGCGCCCTACCATTAGCCAGCTGCCCACTGCCCCTTTAGCCCTGCAGGCGTCCTGTGGGACCCTGTTTTCCTTGCACTCCTGCACTTGGACCTGTCCCAACGTGCAGCCAACTGGAGCGTGAGCCCTGGAGCTCCCCCAGGGTGCAGGATGGGTTGAGAGGCAGCCGCCCTTTTCAGGGTTCAGTGTGCAGACCCTCCCTCCCTCCAGGCTTCCTGTCCTTCCGTCCTTCCATCCTTCCGCAAGGCCACCTGAGAACTGAATTGTAAATTCCAGCCTGGTGAGGAAGGGGAGGGGGAAGAAGACCAAGATAAATGAATAAATAAATACCTATTGGCTCTAAATGCAGCATGAGAATTAATAGGGATGAGCTCTCAACAGAGGATCTGAGGGCAAGGGCAAAATTTCAATGAGGGCTGCGGGAGAGGACAGACAGCCCTCTGCCCTCCATTCTGGGGGGGCCCCGGCCGGAGAGGGCCAGCCTGGCCTGCGGCAGGGCCCAGGGGGTGGGAGAGGCGGTGCCCACAAGGCTTTTTAACGTGGCTGGGTGTGGCAGGCAGCCCCACAGTGCTCCCAGACTCTCTTCTTGTGTCTCTGAGACAAAAGCTAACCCTTGAGCCTCAGGAGAGAGGTGGTGAGGAGGGGCGAAGTGGGGAAGAGAGAAAAAAGAGAGAGGGAGAGACGGTGCTGACCATAGGCCGGGCGGATAGTGTTGAAAGCAGTTCTGTAGGCACCTGCAAGTGTAGTCCTTGGACTCACCTTGTTAAAAATGCAGAATCCCAGGCCCTGCCCCAGACCAACGGAGTCAGAAACTGCGTTTAAAATTTTTTTATGTTTTTTTTATTTATGTTTGAGAGACAGAGAGAGACAGTGCAAGCAGGGGAGGGTCAGAGAGAGAGAGAGGCACAGAATCTGAATCAGGCTCCAGGCTCTGAGCTAGCGGTCAGCACAGAGCCTGATGCAGGGCTCGAACCCACAAACTGTGAGATCATGACCAGAGCCAAAGTCAAACGCTCAGCCAACTGAGCCCCCCACCCAGGCGCCCCTGGAAACTGCGTTTTAACAAGCAACACAGGTGATTTAGATGCGTGGTCTGAGAAATGGCTGCTCCACATAATTGCTCAGTCGTGGGCTCAACTCGCTGCTGATGCTTCCAGGGGATCTTGGCAGGCTGAATGGTGGGTTGAGGCTGAAGGAGGAGGTGGGGAGCAGGAGGGACGCAGGGGTCCCAGGAGTGAGGGGTGGAGCTGGGAGCTGGCATCCCGGAGGCCCTCTGGAAACTTCCAGCGAGGCTGCATGTATCCTGTCCAGAGGCACAGGCCTGGGGTCTGAGGACCCGAGCTCCGTCCCTGCCTTACCGTTTTCTCGGGCAGGGGGATCTGGGCAAGTCTCCCTGACCTCAGTTTCCTCATCTGTAACGAGGGCGCATCTCGGCTGCCCTGCCTGCCCCACCAGCTTCCTGGGAGAAGGAAGTGCCTCTCTCAGAACATCCAGAAGCGCTTGAGGGGTGTGAGCTCTGTTCTAGTATCGTGCTGCGATGTTATCGAGAATTCAATTGATCCTCTTGATTCTGAAACGGATGAACAGCCAACTTCGTAGCCAGGGAGACTCCAGCATACAGAGGAGCCTTGGTCTTGGTAGATGGGCGAACCAAGAAAAGGCCGTGACAGTGTATCTTTGAGCACATGCCTTCCCCAGACCCCGCTTTACCTTCTCTGTGCCTCGGTTTACCCAGATGCCGAGCAAATGGCCCTATCCCCTCCACCGCCCCAAGGGGACTGCGGGGCTGATTAAGGCAGATGGCAGGTGGATCTCTGAGTCTTCTGGCCCCCTCCTCACCATGACACTGAGCACCATATGCAGAATCAAGGTCATACATGCCCCGCCTCCTGCCAGACCTGGATATTCACAAACTATCCCCACCCAGCGTCACCGAGCTGACCGGCCCACTGGGTCAGGCCTCCTTCCCCTTCTGTGTTCCCGGCCCCCAGACCCACAGAGTAGAGGCCCCCTCCTCTCAAACGAGAGGGCACGGCAGACATTACAGACACACAGCCAACAAGGTGGAGAGAGACCGCGCTGATGTGGCGGAGCCCAGAGGGACGAAGGCGCCCCTCTCCCCGCTCACCCTGCGTGTACCAGCTCGCCACGCTTCCCACCTGCTCGCCTGTCCCCGGGCCGTCTCCTCCACCCACATGGCGTCCCTTGACTCCTTCACTTCCGAGGCTTTCACATTCCCCTGGACATCCCCAGCTCGTTTTTCAAGGTTCGGGTTGGACCCCACCTCCCTGAGAAGGCTTTCCCCCATTCCCTAACCGAGGTGGGCCAGAAGACCCCCCATCTGGTCACATCCCTGTCATTGTGCTCATCGACGTGGCCCAGTGATGGAAACCGCAAAGCTGTGTGACCTTTGGCATGAGGCTTACCCTCTCTGGGGCTAGTTCCTCACATTGCTGCTATTAATAGGATGCGCAAAGGAGACCGTCATGTGCACTGTGCCTGGCATATGGCTGATGCTTAACCATGCGGGGTGTTATGCTCCTTTGCCTGGGACGTGAGCTCCTTGGAAGTAGGCCCGCCTCCCCTCCACCCCCAGCACCTCCCTCCCGGCTCAGTCAGTGCCAGGTAAGCCCTTCCCGAATAAATGGCTGGGTGAGTGGAAGGTGGGTGAGATCCGGGAAGACTTCTCAGAGGAGGGGGGAGATTAGAATTGAGTCTTACAGGCAGGATCGGGGTTTTGATCAGGCCGGGAAGCACCGAAAGCTCTCGCTTCTCTCCGTCAGAGCCCCTGGTCGTGAGATCTGTGATCGGATTTCACCAGGGGGTCTGCACAGCTCGGCGCTTAGGTAGAAAGTGACTTTGGAACCTGAGTTTCACCCAACCCTTAGTTAAAGTGGCTCATTCTGTCGAAATGCCTGAGGAAGGGCCCAGCCTGGGACAAGAATAGTTCCGAGCATGACATCTTGTTGCTCAGTGAAGCCTCCTTCCTGGCGAGCAGACGAGTGACAGGCGGGGGCAGCGCGCTGTGGGGTCAGTGCCCACACGAGCGAGCTCTCTGCCCCTCGACTTCTCCTAAGGGGATGGATTTGGGTGCAGACACCCTGTGGAGGGTAGCCCGCAGTGCAGGCGGAATGCAGTGGGGAGGGGAAAGGGCCTGGAGGGGACATCTTTCCAAAGAGTGTCAGAAGTTCTAGAACTTTCCAGGTTGTACCGCCCTGCCTTCCCCAGGCTCATCTTTCTTTTCCGACTCTACATTTCCTGGCCTTGGTTTTTCATATGTTTTCCTTTCTCTCCTGCATCGCATGTATTAGCACCAGCTGCCTCAAATCCCAGATGCAGGAGGCAGGGAGCGGACAGACAGACAGACAGGCAGGCTACACCCACTTCAGATGAGAACTTGGGATTCGGGAAGGGGCAAAGGCAAGCTCCAGTCATCCCAGCCCTGTGGACTGTGAGACTTTGGATAAGTCCCTTGTGCCCAGAGCCTCAGTTTTCCCTTCTGAACATTGGGATGACACCAGCCCCAGGCTCAGAGGAAGGCTGACAAATGAGATGAGACGCGCCTCCAGGAGACCTCAGCGGGGCACCTGGCACAGAATAAATGTTCCAAAAAAGAGATTTTCTTTTTCCATCCTAGAATTTAGCTGGAGAGACAAAGGAAAGACAGTAGACAGAAGAAAGGGCTGTTGATGGGGCGTGTAATGTGGGGTAGAGTACGTTTGCGCTGTAGGATTTCAGAGATGGGGGTCGACACCCATGTGGTCTGGAATTCAGAGGGGTGACGGCTAGTGCCGGGAGATGACAGGTGCAGGGACGCAGAGGGAGGGTCCAGGTGATAGGAGGAGAGAGGTGTGGATGATTGGAAGGGACGAGCCGCTCCGCCTCCTTGTCCCATCCAAGCCCCCCAGTCCCCGCACTGGGTAAACTGCTGTCCCCCCAACGCCCCCCTGCAGGGCAGGGCGTTACTATGCTATTAGATGAATAGATAGAATGAGCCTTCCCTAGGTCTACTTACTGGAGGAGCTGGGATTCAGCCTTCCTCTGTCTGGCTTCTAACTGACCCCTAGCACTGGGGAGGGGGGTGTGTGGAGGGGGTCAGGGCAAGGGTGTGGTGGGAGTGAGGGGAGCAGGGACCAGAGCGAGCCTGCAGGGCTTGGAAACCCCGAGCCAGGGGCCTGAATGGAGCATGGCAGGCTCAAAGGGGCGGGAGAGCCCCTCACTGCCCAGCCCTCGCCACCCCGGGCCCCAGGCCCAGGCTGCAAAACTCTGTCCCCATCACCCGGCCCCGTGGTCCAGTCTCGCTGGCCTCAGAGGTGGCCAACGTCCATATGGCCCATGAGGCAGGGACCAAGTTGCGGAAGAAACTAGGAAATGGCAGATGATGCAGAAGGAGGTTCTGTTCAGCTTTGGTTTACAGGTTCTGATTTGTTTTCCATCAGCAGCAGATTTGCTGAAATACAGGAAGATGTGGCTCTGATTCTCTGAGCGCATTCCATGGAGGCAGGGACAGTGTGTTAGCGCAGGACAAGCACTGGAGGGGAGCGGACAGTTCCAGGTTCTGGCAAAGTCTCCGTGTTGCTGGGACAGCAGGCCAAACCCCTTGGCCTCAGTTTCCCCACCTGTGCGAAGATGGGGTGTGCCTAGATTCACCAATGCTCCTGGAAGATCGCCAAATAGATTCTGGGAATTTGGGGAAATCAAGTCTGGGGTTCGGCTTTGGTCACACCCAGACAAAATGGGGGACCCCAGTGCAGAGAGAGGGAGGGGCTCTGAATGTCCTGCACAGAACTAGATACTTTTTTCAAGTTCAAACTCCTTTGAGATATAAAGAATACTTTATAATAGTATTCTCCTAAATGCAAATGAAAACAAAGAAAAATAAAGATGAGTGCTAAAAATGTAACAGCACATCATGTAATTTCCCTCTGGTTTTCTAAATCCTTTTCTCTAAATTGAGATATATGAACGTATAACACCGTATTCATTTTAAGGGTGCAATGTAACAATTCGATACATGTATATACTGCAAAATGATCACTGTGATGAATTTAGTTAACATCCATCACTATACAGTTAAGGTTTTTTTCTTGGGATGAGGGCGTTTTCAAAACAATTAAACAATTTTTGTAATTGAGGTGAAATTCACATACCATGAAATTAACGATGGAAATAATTTTATTGCAGGAAAATATAAAGAACAGGAAGTTTGCCTTTTTAACCGTCTTTAAGGCTATAGTTCAGTAGCACTTAGTACACTCAGAATGTGCGGTGTCGTCTTCGACCTCTTCGACCCGGCAAGAGGAAGCCCCGTTTCCATCCTCTGCCCCTCTGCCCAGCCCCCGGCAGCTCCTAGTCCGCGTTCTGTCTCCATGGATTTGCTTATTCTGGACACTGGGTGTAAATGGAATCATGTAATGGGTGACTTTTTGTGCCTGGCTTCTTTCACTTAGCATCATATTTTCGAGGTTCACCATGTTTTGGCAGGTGTAAGTGCTTTGTTCTATATTTAAAGCTGAGTAATATTCCATTGTATGAGTAGACCGCAGTTTTTTGTATTCATTCACCGGTTGATGGACGTTTGGATTGCTTTTACTTTTTGGCTGTTATGAATAATGCTGTTCTGTACCTGGGTACAATTTTTTTGTGGACATTGCACTTGGGTATATACTTAAGACTGGAATTGCTGGGTCATATGGTAATTCTATATTTAAGTTTTGGGGGAACTGCCAAACTGTCTTCCAGGGCTCCACACTCTTTTCTGTTCCCACCAGCACCGTGCATGGCTCCAATTTCTCCCCATCCCCGCCAGCACTGGGTACTTCTCATTTCTGTTCTTTATTATTATAAAAATAATAATAATAGTATTATTCCCTAGTGGGTATGAACTGGCATTTCATATGGTTTTGATTTGCATTTCTCTGGTGACTAATGATGCATCTTCTTTCGAGAAATGCCTGTTCAAGTCTGTTGCCCCTTTTTCATGGGGTTGTCTTTTTATTGTTGAGGTCTATGTGTCTTTTACATATGCTGCCTACTAGATCCTTATCAGATATATGATTTGCAGATATTTTCCCCACTTTTTACTCTCTTAATTGTGTCCTTTAATGCACATTTTTTATTTTAGTGAAGTCTAATTGATCGACCTTTTCCCCTTTTTTGTGTGTGCTTTGGATGTTGTATCAAAGAAACCAGTGCTAAATCCAAGGTCATGAATGTTTACCCCATGTGTTCTTCTAGGACTTTGTACAGTTTGGGCTCTCGTGTCTAGATCTTTGATCCACTTTGAGTTAAGTTTGGTATATATTGTAAAATAAGCACCCGACTTCCTTCCCATGAGGGCAGCCAGTTCCCCCAGTGCCATTTTGTTGGAGAGACTGTTCTTTCTCCATTCAATGTTCTTGTCTCCCCTGTCGAAATTCCATAGACCATAGATGCGAGCGTTTACGTCTGGGCTCTCCATCTCTTCCATGGAAATGCTGAGCATTCCATGTCCGGTGTCTCCTCAGATGCTCCCAAAGATCCTGCATGGTGGAAACTGCTTTCCCCATTTCACAGTTGAGCAAACTGAGTCTCCAAGACCGAGTGGAGAGTCGGGGCTTGAACTCAGATCCCAGGCACTTAACAACGATGCCATGCTCCTCACCTCCCTCCCCCCACCTCCTTCCTTTCTTTTTCTGTTTCTCCTTTTTCCCCGACCTAGCTTTTAGGCTGGGGTATTAGCTATCCAGAGAAGGATAAGTGGGGAGCAGCGCCCAACCTGTGACTTCTCTCCGGTCTTGGGGTATCTCCTCTCCAGCTTCCATGGCGCCCCTCCCGGACCTGCTCAGCAGGCTCCAGAGTCTCCCACAAAATAAATGCTGCCGATGATTACCCACCATGTCAAGTGGGGAGTGCGGTTTGGAAGGGGTCTTCAAGGTTAGAAGAACATCAGTACGTCTGGTGGATCTCGTGGCCCAGGGGAACGTGGGTTCCTTGGACCTGGCCGCTGGTGTCCCTCTGCCCCGGGCCCTGAGGCCTGAGTGCCCCGCCCCCAGGCCATCCTAGGGCCCCCATGAGCACAGTGTGAAACGGCCAGTCAAATCCAGCTCCCCCTCATTTCCTCTGAGGGAAAACTGAGACCCAACTGGATGGAGCGACTTCCTTGGGTCCCCAGGGAGGGTCTGCAGACCCGGGAGGCTCCAGTGCAGGCCCAGGGCTCTCCTGAAAGAGTGCACCCGAACCCTGGGGACATTCGCACCAGGCATATCCACTCCTGCCTGGGGTTTGACCTCACATGATGGCGTTTGGTGGGGGGCGCGGGGTGCCTGCCTAGAGCTGCCTGCAGCCAGCGGGGTGCCCTAGCTGCCCCTTCAGGGATGGTGTGACGTAAGGAGTTTGCTTCCCGCCCCGCCCCCCAGGTCAGCATGTGGCCCCCGGTGACCGGGCTGTGCTCAGGGCTGGCTCTCCAAGGCCCCCAAACCCCCTGTCCCCCCACCCAGGCGGTGGTTCTCCTGGCTACTCATGGCAGCGCCACAGTGGACAGGAAGGGACCCAGAATCGGTCACCTCCATCAGAGAAGGCAACCTATCTCTCCCTGCCTCGCTCCCATTGATCTGCCTTCCACACCTAAACCTGGGGCTTTCTAGAGCTGCCCCCCGCCCCCCCGATAAAGGGACTCAGCCCGTCATCAAGGATCTGGCACTCTTGTCCCCCAGCTCTTGGCCCTGGGCGCGTTGGGACCATTTGGATCCCTCCGTCCCTCATTCCAGTGCCTTCCTTCTGCCCATGTCATTTGTCCACTTGACTCCAAGTGTCGACCAGGGAAATAAAAGGAAATGAAACATGACCAGGGCATTTCCCCCTCAGTCATAGCAGAGTCTGTTGTTGGGCAAAGGTGAAAAGGAGGCCAGCGAGAGACGGAGCCTGCATGTTACCCCCAAGCTCCCTCGCTCTGCTCCAGCCCACGCAGAGGGTGGTGGCCATTTGGGGTTCTTGGGGTGTCCCCTGCCTCTGGGATTCAAGAGACAGCCCAAGGCAGGTGACAGGAGAAGCAGAAGCCAGCTCGCCAAAGGGCACCCTGTCTCTGTCCCTGTCCCCAACCCGGGCACCATCCAAAATCCTTGCCCACAGCTCCGGGGCTGGTACTGTGCTGAGTCTGGGCTCCTGGGGACTGGGCTCCCCACTGGACCGGTTTCTAGGAGCTGGGTGACTCGAGGCAAGTCTTGGGGTGGAGATTTCCTGTCAGCTTGCTCAACCTCAGAACCCCACTGCACCCCCTGATTCTGCTTCTAACCTTTGGGATCTTTATGCTTGGAGAGGGAGCGGGAGAGGGGAAGAGGGAGAGGTGGGGAGAGAGCCAGTAAGGTCCCGGGAACCCAGGAGGGACCCAGAGGGGACAAACACAGCAGGAGACCAAACCATCCCTCAGCAGGGGCCCCGCCTTCGGGGATTCAGACCCCCTTGAGGGGTCATGGTGCCCTTAGGAACAGTGCGTGTGCGCGCGCACGCACGCACGCGCACACACACACACAGTTGCAGGCACACCCAGGGCTTCCCAGAACGCCCCGAGTCCGTTCATGGATCCCTATGGTCCTTCGAGGGGCCCTCACGCTCAGGAAAATTAATTCTTTTGTTCTCGTAACTGTTAGTCCTATTATCTGAGGATTGTCTTGATTTTACATCCTCCTCCTCAGAGGAGCAACGGATTGCGTTTATTGAGTGCCTACTGCATACCAAGCACTTAACGGAACCTACCTCATTGAACCCTCACAGAAGACTTACGGTAGATCCTGTATTTATACCCATTTTGAATAATGAGGAACCCACGGTTCAGAGAGGTTAAGTCACTTTCCCAAAGTCACCAGCATTGAAATAGAGGAGCTTGGCATCTCTACCTTGGGCTGCCCAGACCCAGCGCTTAGCCGCGAGCCAGGCCAGTTAGCTGATGCGAGGCGCTCTGAGGAGCTTAGAGAGCAGCTGAGCTGGTTGTCATCTGTGTGTGTGCCTGCCGGGTGAGCACGCTCTGCCTGGCAGCCTCGCCTCCCCCCCCTGCACGGCCTGTCCGCCCCGGGAGGGAGGGCTGGGGAGGAGTGAGTGACGGTGGCAGTTACCCCCACCCCCCGCCCTTGGAGACATGGCGGAGTCTGCTAACCCACTTATTTGATAATTCACTTATATCATGTCTATTTGGCAGTGCCCGCTCCCACGCACCAGCTCTGGGGAGACAGCTCTGCCTGGAGGGACCTGAGCTGTTTTTCTGGGGAAAGAGTGGGGAAAAAAATACACCCAACAATGGACAGTAATGGACCTAAAAATAGAGGGGGGAGGGAGGCCCGGGGAGGGGGGAGCCTGGCGGCGTCTGCCTTCCACCGCCTTCCAGCAGGCCTGTCCGCCTGGCTGGGGCAGCCCGCCCCTTCCCACTGGGGTTCCCCAGCAAGTCTGCCTGCCTCTCAGCCTGGGGGATGGGCCCGGCGAGGGGGAGGGAAGAGAGGCTGGGCGGCCGGGGGGCACCGCCAGAGGGAGAGATGTCCCACGGCAGGGTCCTCGGCTGCACCCTGGAGTCTCCGGGCAGCAGACCGACTGGATAGGTAGGGCCTGCCCCAGAGGCTGTGACGTGGCGGGCCTGGGGTGCCGGGCGCGCCTCACGTGAGAACTGCTGGGGTCTCCGCGTCAGGAAAGGGGTTCTGACTTTTTGCCCGGCTCCTTTGTGGGTCCCATGTCTCCTAACCATCGGGGCCGCCTTCTTGAAGGCTCTGAACTCAGGTGGGCTGCTGAGACTGGGGCAGTGGAGAAGGTGGGGGGCCAGGCCGCTGTGCAGATTCGAGGCTTTGCACAGGGGAGCCCGCGCACGGTCTCTGTGGTGGGCCTGGCCACCGGGGATTCGTCTGACCCCCAGGGGGTCCTGGAGCACAACCAAGTGTGAGAACCCCCATCCCAGCCTTCCTCGGACCGCGCTCAATCCCTTCCGGTCTTAAGCATCTCGTCTTCCTTTAAACTCAAAGGCCAGAGAGGGAGGGAGTTCGTTCTCCGAACCCGTCCTTGCCCTTGACCTGCGGAAGCTCCATCCTTGCTCCAGCCTCTGGGGGCTGAGGGGCGCCGGCTCCCACTCGGGGTCCCTCGCCCTTTGTTCTCAGCTTCTGAACCCCGCTCTTTGGAGTAAAGCTGGCCGGCCACAGTCAGGGCCTTCCTGCAGCGGCCAGATGTCAAGGCCGCCGATGGCTCCAGCTGCCCCTTTGCCCTTCTCCCCTCCTTCCCCACCAGGCCCCCGTCTGCCAAATGCATGAACTCCTGGCATCTCTCCCACGTGCCCATACCGGCCTTTACATGGCTGCGCTGCTCAGGGCACCCTCCTTACCACCGGGCTGTCCCTACCTCGCCCACCCCTCCTTCCAGGCCTGCCCTTCTGAAGTCTCACCTCCTCAAGGAAGCCTTCCTGACCATCCCAGCCCAGTTCCCTCCAGGCCTGTCATCTGGGCCATTTGTGGGGACCAAGCCCAGGGTGGCCTTCTCTGGTGGTCACCACAGAGTACTTAGTGCCCCTGTGAGGGGTCAAAAGGCCCGGGTTACTGGAAGGGCGACCTTGAGTCAGTGCCTGGCCTTCTGAAGCCCTCAGGTCCCTCCCCTGTGAATCCGGGCCGATGGTGGTAGCAGGGCTGATGTCCTAGAATAAGCGTCCTTCTTTGGATCAACCGGACCAGGCCCCCAAACCTGGCCGGGCATCTGAGTCACCGCCGAGGGGTCTGGTTTGGTTGGTTTGCTTTTAATCCGGAGCCGAATCTCTGGCCTTCGGGCCCAGGGATGTTTGCGCACCTGCCCCTTCCAGGAATTCCGATGAGCAGTCAGTCTGACTGCTCCTTCGCCAGGGCTGCTCTGCAAACAGAGGATGCGCAGAAACAGTCGATGAAGAAGTGAATAAGTCAATCATGGAAGCTTACCAGCTCAGCCTTTTGCCGACCCTGCCCTCTCCGCAGGGGGGTGCACCTGTCCAAGTGTGCCCAGGCGTGCCCAGGCCTTCTTAGCTCCTCCGCGGCCAGAAAGAGGGAAGCCTTGAAGGTGTCAGCTCGAGGCCCTTTGTACGGGCAGTCCCCGTCCGTCTGGGCGTTGTGTCTACTCCTGAGACCCCCTGTCAAGTTCGGAGGAACCACACAGGGGACCCGCTAAAGAGGGGGGAGTCCCTCCGCAGACCTTAAGGAAGCACCTTGTAGGCACCGGGATCCGTCTTGACAGAGTGCACAGTGGGGCGCTCACATTCACCAAAGGAGTT
>PJEM01017664.1:0-21250 GCA_004023845.1 Helogale parvula
GGCTTGAAGGAGTGCACAGCCAAGGCCCGATGACGACTACAGGTCCGAGCCGGCAGGGCTGGAGGCGCACTCAGGCGGTGGAAGACTCAGGTCTCAGGAGGACATAGGCGCTTATGGTGGTGGTTGTGTTTTTTTTTTTTTTAAGAGGGAGCGCAAGCAGGGGAGGGGCGGAGAGAGAGGGAGATGGAGAAGCCCAAGCAGGCTCCATGCTGCCAGCGCAGAGCCCTTCGAGGGTCCGGAACCCACGGACGGGGAGTTTGGGACCGGACCCGAAGCTGGAGGCTTAGCCGACTTAAGGAGCCCCCAGGAAGAGCAGCTGCCTAGAGGTGGTGGCTCTAACCCGATTCCCGGCAGAAGCACCAGCGTGGAAAAGCGGAAAGGAGAGAAGGCATTTCTGACCCGAGGGTTTGTTTCATCAAAGACGTGAGGGGAAACGCACAGAGCCCATTAGGGAAACCCGGCAGTTTCCATGGGCAGGTGGTGCTCGGGAAGGTCAGGGGTGACCACGGGGGTCCTGTCCGAGGGATGAGGCCATGCTGGGGGCAAAGAACTCCAGGATGGGAGCGGACCTGGGGTGGGTGGAGGCGGTGAGGAACAGAGGGGGCCCCCGAGGCTGCTGTAATACTCTGTGTTTGAAGGGCCAGGAGTCTCTCCTACTGAGGGGAGCCTGTGGGGAGCCGCAGAGGCCGGGGGGTCAGGACCAGGGGGCACATGTTGGTGGACATGAGCTGGGCAGGAGCCCACGCCCCGTATACATGGGACCCGACCGCCAGCTCCATCTGATTGTCACATCTGGTGTCACCGACTGCCCACATGTGTTAACTGGGCCTCAAGTTTCCAGAATTTGTGATTTTCAGGAAGGTTGGAAGTTGGAAATTAAAAAACAAAAATGAAGTCTAAATATTTTGACCTGGCCACTAACGTGAAAACCTGGAAGCATCCTAGGTAAAACCAAAGAGCAAGGGTGCGGACGGGCTGAGGTCCCCGGGTCACCTGTGTGGGACATCTGGCGCACATGATGGGGGAGGGTCCCAGCGACAGCCTCAGGGTGAAGCAGGAGCGGGTTACGGGGTGGGGGCTGGGCACCGTGACGCACACAGCAGAGGAAAGAGGAGAAGTCCAAGCCACCTGACCCTCTCATCTGGGACAAAGCCACCTTGGTCTCCCCCAGCCTCCCTCCTGCCTGCCCTTCCTTCCTTTGCCTCATCCCTCCCTCTGCAAGACGGGTCAGGATAGAGTGTCATTACAAGGGCTCCTGGGTAAGTGCTTGGTGGGGAAACTGAGGCATCGGGTAGAACAAATACAAACAATCCCAAAGCATGTGTGTGGTCTTGCAGAGCGTGTGTTTGCGGCTCCATGATCCCCAGTTCCCCTCTGGATCCTCCCACCCGGCCGCGCGTAAGCCTCTCATTTCCACCTCTCCATGGGACGTGCCTCTGCCGGAAGCCCCACGCCGGCCCTCCGGGAGAGCTGTGCTCGATTCTCATGAAAAAAAGACTGCGTGCCTTTCAGCTCACCTCTCGGTCCAGCAGGGCAGGTGACACGACGGTGACGATGTCTCCTTTCTCGGGATCGATGTAGAACATGTTCGGGGACGGCTTGTCGGGCGTCTGCTGACGGATATTGTAGCGCAGGAGGGCGTTGTCCGTGGCCGGGTCATCCGCGTCGAAGGCTGTCATCCGCATCACTGTGGTCCCTGGGGGGGGGGGGCAGGAGAGCAGGGAGAAGGTGGTCACTCAGGGGACAGGCATGGGCAGAGACTCCCCCCCACCCCCCGCCCCAGCAGTGGCCACGGACTGATGCACCAGTCACGTTCCGAATTAAAAAGGAAAGCATTTCCAGAGCCACGTTGTATTTTTGCTTTTCTTAGACTCTCTCTCTCCATCACATTAAAAGACGTGAAATAAAGAAATCTTTGCCATTCAGCAGATTGACAGCTCAATTTTTCCTTCGGCTGATATGCTGTTTATTTTCACAGGCTTTCATTCAATTGTGAATGTGACTGCATGACAATGGCCTGTAGTTTAAAAGCTCTTAGTGGGGCTCCGGGCTGGGGGGATGAGGAAACAGAGGTGAGAAAAGGCATTCTCTGGTGTCCAGGAGGTCAGAGATTAGTTAAGAGCGACATCACATCAAAAGAAAATCATGAACCATCACAAATGCATTAAGAGGCAGCATTATGAAGACATAAGAACAACTTCATCTAACCCAGGGTTCAGGAAAGGTCCCGGTGCGGACACGAAGGAGTGAGCAGGTGTAAGCAGTGTGAAGGAGGGGGTCCTCGATGGGAAAAGATGTTCCAGTTAAAGGGACTGGGACCAAACGTTATTCGAGCCCCCATCGTGTGGCAGCTGCCCTGTCCTGGGCACTTCAGATACAAAGACGACATGGAGAGGAAGGTGGCGTGACTACGTGACGATGTCAAAGGCTGATAAGGCGTCAGGTCTTGCTCACACACGGCTGATAGGAAGAATTGGTGTTAGCCACTTTGGAGGACTTGTGAGCCACAATAGTAAAAAAAAAAAAAAAAAAAAAAAAAAAAAAAAAAAAGCAAACTACATTTACCCATTTGGCATCTACTGTCAAGAAATACTTGCGTGTGGGGCACCTGGGCGGCTCAGCCGGTTAAGCGTCTGACCCTTGATTTTGGCTCAGGTCATGATCTCACAGTTTGTGGGATCGAGCCTTGTGCGCGTGCTAAAAGCATGAAGCCTGCTTGGGATTCTCTCTCCCTCTCTCTCTGTTCATTCCTCTCTCACGTGCTCTCTCTCTCAAAATAAATAAGTAAACTTAAAAAAAAAAAAAACCCAAACACTTGCTGTGTCAACAAAGGGTTCTTGCAAGGATATTCACTGCAGGATTATCCATCATGGTGAAAGATTTGGAAACAACCTAACTGTCCACACAACAGAGGATCTGCTACAATGATGGGATTCCACGCACTGTGAAAAATCTTGTAGCAGGCAGGAAAAGGGTATAGGTCTACTGTGTTCTAACACGGAAGGCTGTCCAAGATAGAATACCGTGTGAAATGATCGGGTTGAAGGATGTTACCCAGAGTATGGTATCATTTTTGTGAGCCCTTGTGCTCACAGAAAATGCCACAATATTTTATACATGTATTTTTCAGATACAGTTTATGCCCATAAATGCATAGAAGGTCCATGAAAGCGGACGTCACATTGATTGTGGTGGTGAAGGGGGCAAACCTTGCCACTACAAAATATGCCTCTGTGGCATGTAGATTATGTTAAGCTGGTTATTTTTAAAGAAGCTGCAGACACAAGCGAAGCTCTGAAAACCAAGAAGTTACACCTCTTGTAAGGAACACTTAACGTTTGTAAGGGAAATCTTCATTTATAAGGGTCTCACCCTTGCCGGACCAGTAAGCTGGTACTCTAAATCTTGAGAAACTGTTACCAATGGAGACAGTAGGGACTAAAATCTGCATAACAACTCCACCCTCACTGATTGCATTTTCCCTGGTCACCTCCCATAACTCACCCCCTCCCCCCACTTCTCTCCATCTTTAGCAGAAGATGGTATTTAGGGTGATGGCTTCAGCCCTTTCAGGAAATTACTCCATTTGCCTGTGTCTCTCCCGTATACATAGGAGGTATACAGGTTGTTAAACTTTTGTTTCATTTTCTCCTGTTTATCTATCTCATGTTAATTAAATTCTTAGATCAGCCCGAAGAACCTTGAAGGCCAGAGAAAAAATTTCCTCCCCAACAGAGGTTAAATCTGGGAAAGTACCAGAGAGATTGGGATTAAGGATGGTGAGGAGGAGGTTAAGATTTTGGCCCAACCTATAATGTTTTGATCATTTTTACAAGGAGAATGTATTACTTTTGTGATTAAATGTTACTATAAGAGGATTATAATTATAAATACTGTTAATCTAAAAAATAAAATAGCCAGGTATTTTACTAGCAAAATGCTATTCTCAGGAATAGCAGAGAATTGCAATTCTGGACCCACAAACTACCACAAAGCCGTAGGCAAGTCCAGCAGACAAAGGAGGGTGATGTTATTTTATCAAGAAGGAAGAAGGTGGGAGGGGTTGTTTTGAAGGAAAAGTCCACTGGAGAAAAGCAAGAGTTCAAAGGGATGACAGCTACTCATTGGTTGAGTTGTAGGGGTGGTCGATTTCTTGTACTAGATGCGAAGTGCATCCTTCCCTGTGGGGACCTGTAATTGATAATTCTTTCTTGCTGATGATTCTTCGGTTGTGTCTGTAATTGACAATGCTCCTGTAATTGACATGGGGCAGCTCGCTCCCCTTTCCAACCTTCCCCTTGCCAGCCTCCCTGCTCCACTTCAGTGAGGTTTCCCTGTATTGATTTCACAAGCCCAAAAGAAGCATGGGGGTAGAAGAGAGTCAGGCACATTTGCCTGAGGGTCTTGACAATTATGAGCCAATGTATTTGGCTCAGGGCGACCTGCCCGACTATAATTTTTCGTTGCAGTTTGCTCTTCTAAAAATATAGGGCCCATCTGTGGATTCTGACCCCTCCTGGACCCACAAAATGTGATCTAATGGGTAAGAGATGAAAGCAGTACAGTCCAATGGTTCCTAGCACAAGTATTCACATGTGGAACATCGAACCTTAAAGTAAACACGAAATTCATCTGACTTAGCTGCCGTCCTGCTACGCCTTGTCCATTTATAGCAGTGCTTCTCAAACCAACCAAAGTACTTTGCTTTTTCCCACAATCGGAATTGGATTATCAGCCATTAGGTCTGATTGATCAGGCAAACAAGGGGCTCTTATCACCCTCAGGTTGGATGGATTTCTAGAGCAATCTCGGTGTTGTCATTAGGCCAGATATATCAGGCACATTTTCTGTTCTACTAGGTTTCTTTGCCCCTCTTTGTTTCTTTGTGAAATTGTTGCAAGGCAAACTTCAGGGTCCAGGACAAGAAGTAATAATTCTTGGGGATGCCTGGGTGGCTCAGTTGGTCAAGCGTCTGACTTTGCCTCAGGTCATGATCTCACTATTCGTGGGTTCAAGCCCTGCCATCTGGTTCTGTGCTGACAGCTAGTTCAGAGCCTGGTGCCTGCTTTGGGTTCCGTGTCTCCCTCTCTACCCTTCCCTCGCTCACGCTCTCTTTCTTTCTCTCTCCTAAAAATAAACAAACATTTATAAATTTATATATGTGTTTATATATAAATTTATATATGTGAATGTGTGTGTGTATATATATATATATATATATATATATATATAAAGAAATAATTCTTGGCTTGTGCCCTTGCCTTAGGAAAATATTAGCAGTTTGGCACTTTGTTTCCCATTGACACACACAATGGAATCAGGGTCTTTTTTCAACCTGGTGGTCCAGGCAGCCACTCCCTGTCTAGAAGGGTGACAGTTACTAGCCTCCTGGTCTAGGAGAACAAGATACTTTAATTAGGATGCCTTCAGAAGTCAGAGGCAGCACTCAGGCCTATAAACTTGCCAGGAACATGCTAAGTGAGTTTCTTGTGGCCAGAGGCATGAAGGTGGCCTCGACACTATCAATTCCACAGGAAATCGTCTCTGGGTAAGTACGTATGACCCAGCGCCTTGCACTCTGTTAATGTCTAATGAATGCTTGACTGATGGTGTCTCTGCCGTATTTAATCGGCTTGTAATTGAAGTCCAAGATGAACAAGGAAAATCACGTAGAAAAGGGAAGTCATCACGGTTCATGGGCATCCTGGCTCCCACTAAAAGGATGAGAGGAAGGAAAAAAGACCTCGAGGCTCATGAATTTTCAATTTTCACCAGGAAATTCACTGATGATGTGTTTTTTGGTGATTATTGTTACAGATTTAATAACGTAACACAAGATTATCCTGAGATGTTCCCAAGTTTACCTAGAAAATGCTTTTTATTGTAACAAATCTTTCGGGAGCAAGTGAACTTGATTTTAGGCACTGCCTGTGTCCTAGCACTGATGTGGGTACAGAACAGGATTTATGTCTGCGGCCCACCTCCATGGAGACGGAATCATGTCTAAGTAACATCAATACATTTGTAGCATTGAAGAAAATGACCTTGCGGTGACGTCTAGGTTCAGGTCCTGCTGTGTGAACATGCACAAGTTATTCAGACCTACCCACGCCTCAGTTTCCCTAATCGCAACAGGAGGATATTAGTCACACTTTTCTCTTTGGTCTTTGTAAGGGTTGCATGAAGTACCATTTTAAAGAGCTTGGTACAATACATTAGTGTTCTGAGGAGGATGCCTTTTCTTACCCGACCTGCCCTGGGTTCTGAGCCATCATGGTGGTGTAGGCGATGGCCTCAGACCACGGAGCTTCCACAGAACCCGGAGCCTGCCGCGGTGAGCCCAGCTGCCCATCGTCTCTGAGGTGCCCTGCCTGACCCTCTCCCTTCCACCCTGTCCATGGTCTGAGTTTGCAGATCTGGGCTTCTACTGGGAAGATCACAGCTTCTACTACTGGGAAGATCTGGGCTTCTACTGGGAAGATCACAGCTTCTACTATTGGGAAGATCAGGGCTTCTACTGGGAAGATCACAGCTTCTACTACTGGGAAGATCTGGGCTTCTACTGGGAAGATCACAGCTTCTACTACTGGGAAGATCTGGGCTTCTACTGGGAAGATCACAGCTTCTACTACTGGGAAGATCAGGGCTTCTACTGGGAAGATCACAGCACACACACACACATGCATGTTCTGTAGGCTCCACTGTGGTAGGGTCCCCTTTCTAAGGAAAGAAAAAAAAAACAACCTCAAGACAACCTGGCTATACATGTAAGTGACAACATCCCTCACAACCTGAGACCACAACATGAGACCACTTAATCAGACTCGTGTTTGTGTGTTACCACATATGGG
Organism: Helogale parvula; assembly: GCA_004023845.1. NCBI lineage: Eukaryota > Metazoa > Chordata > Mammalia > Carnivora > Herpestidae > Helogale > Helogale parvula. Next base: position 6,852 of record PJEM01017664.1, read on the forward strand.
AGACGAGAAAGACAAAATCTATAAAAACTACGCCTTGTGGCGTTCGGGGCTCAGTTCTTCAGGTACGAACCCAGCTGAGCAGAGCCAACGCAAATAAAGGTGCTTCCTGGAGAGAAAAGCCTGGTGTCATGACTCTGTGTGCAAGGATCCTGCTACAGCGCTGTGCTACTCTCATCTTCCTCTGAAATCAAGGTTCTAGCCTGAGTCCCAGTCCATTCACCGGGCCCAACGCCCTGCTCTTGCTAGCCCCGCCCCTGAGGGCCGGATCATGATTTTCGTACTTCCAAGTTCTTCCACGGCTGGATGAACCACACGTCCTGGACTGTGTCCAAGGAATTCTGGTCCCACGAGCTCAGCAGAGAAACCGACTTGGGAAATAGGCCATAATCACAGCGAAACAAGATTCTAACCTGGAGGACATCTCCTGTCTCTAATCAGCAAATGCGTAGCGTAAATCTCCAAGAGAGATTTGAATCTGCAGCATTTCCCTAGCTTTTCTGTTGACGAAGCTTCTTCACTTTAAGAGCATCTTTCTGTGATGGGCCACCTGGTCCTACGCTTGAGTCCCCTGGGGGGACAGACTGTGTTCTGTTCCTCTTCATAAGCTCAGGGTCTGCCATGCAGGAGGTCCTCTATAGGTGTCGAGGAGGATCACATTCTTGCAGTTCACTCAAGCTTTGTCTTATTTCGCGATGACCAGACACCATGAAGAACTCCTTACTGAGAAGAGTGGACAAGAGTGCCCGCACATTTTTCATACCAGGCACACTTCACTCCCACCTCTCAATATATATATATTTTTTGGTCCTTGGAGGCCTTTGTTGGAACTGGATTCAGCAGGCTGACAGTCAGCGGTAGGCACCAGGACCGAGGTTTCAGGGCCCATGGAGGGCACCCGTGCCTTACCCTTTGCCCGAGCTCACACCTCGGACTCTCAGAAGAAGGGCTCGCTCATTTCCATCAGCCCCGAGGCTTCCCCATCCAGGCTTACCTCGTGCCTGTGTCTGCTTCCCGACGGCAGAGAAAAGATAATTATATGATAGACACCCATGTGGGTCCTCTGAAATACATTTCTGCCTTCTCCCCCATCATAATATTCTCCTGAGTGTCAAAATAAGTGATAATCGCCCTGTCATTCCCAGATGAACTAGCGACGGCCCCTCTAAAGTAAATAAAAGAATTATAGGCTGCTACTTGAAAGTCTCAAGTCGGCCTGTCATTTTCTTTGGTTGAAGGACATGGCTGCCAACATGCCAGGCTGACACACAATTATGATCATTTTGGCTTGGTCAGACAGTCCCTTCCTCTTGGCTGTGTGTCTCTGATGAGAGAAAGTGCCACCTGGCATTAGGACCTTAAATGCTGGTGTTTGAAGTTCTGCTCCCTGTGACTTCACGCACGGCCACACCTGGGAGAAGCGGTGAGGGGACCCCAAGGTGAGGGGCTGCTTTCAAACTCAATGGAAGGCCAGCCAGCCTCAGATGGGGGTGGGCGGGGCTCTAAAACACAGCTCCCTCTGTGCCACAGGCAACGAGATGATTCAGTTCTTGAGATTTCTTTGACCTCATCCCCAAACCTCTCCTTCACATCATCAAAATTGTCAGACTCCTTGTTTTAAAAACCATATTCCCATAAGCAAGTAGTGTATTGAGGCATGGATGTTCCGATCTGTAAGTGGCTCCAGATTTCTGGGAGCCTGGCTGTGCCAACTGCATGCTTTCCAGGCTTAATACAAAACCGAAGATGATCAGACATGGCACACGTTACCAAGTGAGTCCCCTGCATGTGACGAAATGGCACTTCGTCAAAAAGCTTCAGCCTCACAAGAGGAGGTAGTACGTTCTGATGCCACCCGGATGCCAATCTCCATAACTAGGTGTCCTAAGAGTGGCACAGGTTACTTAGAAAGAGGGTGTGGCCTCTGATGCTGGATTGCCTGACTCACTCCTGCGTGTTTATTCCCATGTCAGAAAATTCCCGCGATGTTTAGCGCCTCAACGGGTTCATCCAGGCGATGGGGACATAGAAGCATCTGGGGCTGTGTGTAGTTGGAGTGACACTTACTCAAAATACATTTCTCTTGAAACTTCAGTTTGAAGGTGTTCTGGGCAGGGCACCCTGGTTACAAATGTCCAACCAGCGATGGCAGACATGGGAAGCCACCAAACCAGCCAGCTTTGGCCTGGGGCCGAGGGCCATTCCAGGATGGTCCTGAGAAAACCAGAATGAGCTTGTCACTGCCAGGCCAAGTTTGCTTTCAGACACGGACACATCTCCTGGCCATGACTGCCAGAGGACAGACGTCAGAACTGTTGCCGAATGTGCCTTGAGCGACACAGGCCCCGGCCATTCACTGGACTCACCCTGTCACATCGCTGTGGGACTGCTTCCTGGCATGCAGAGGACACAACCCGGCTCTCTCCTACAGTCCTTAGTGGTGAAGAGAGAGAGAAGCAGGTGTGCAAACTCAAAGCAAAGCAGGGCTAGGGTGTGGCATTAACTCCAGGCCTCACGATGTACGGGCTGGGCCTCTTTGGACAAATTCCTTCGCATCACCAAACCATCAGAGTATCTGCCGTGACGGGCTGTTGTAGGCATTGAGTGTGTTAATGCGGTGTTTCTCATCCTCTTTTTTTTTTTTCATTATTACCCATCCCCCCCTTCCAGAGTCTTCTTAGACCTTTTTCCCCCGACTTTCCATCCTCGTCATGGATGTACTGTGTATCTATTCATGTACGATGACTATTGCAATATCCAATATTTTTAATGTGCCTCCAAGCACCAATTTTCTCCTCCTCAGGGTGATATCATCCCCACTGAGAATGTACAAATTAATGAATATAAAGTTCAATGCCTGGGCCATGGTAAATACTCAAGAGATGTTAAGTTTTATTGTTATTTTTATTGATTGCTGCAATTTGCTGCCCAGTTCTGGGGGGACCCACTGCTGTGTGTGATGGTGATGAGTGTGAAACCTTGTGGGACCCAGCCACTTACTAGTTCTAGGACCCGCACTCAGCATCTGCCGAAGCAGGGATTAATTAAAATCTCATAGGGATGCAGCTCCTTTCTTCCCTCGGACTAGCCTGGAGACTTGCCGAGCGCACGCATGCGTGAATCGGCTTCCTCTGGTCTCGTCAATGTTTCCGCATACACGGAAATTAATAGGAAAACTGTCAGATGATTAGTGGACAAAAGATAACCACAGCAATTTGATAGGCATCCAGAGGCGGCCCCCGTTCCGCAGTGTGTGCATTCCTGAAAAGTCACCCGTGTAATGAATCATAAATAATGTCTTCTTTTCCCATTGACCTACATTAGCATTTCATACCTGCTTTATCTTCATTTGAGGGGGTGTCCAATTGGAATCTGCGCCTCGTAATTCACTTTAAGTTTTTCTGCTTATCTCTCCAACACTGTGCTCGTGGGTGGTGTAGGAAAGAGAGGATGGCTCTCTGCTCTGGGTGTGGAGACTATTAAAGAAAGCCGTGCTCAGAAGTGGGGGAGGAAGGGGACCTAAGCAAAGCCTGGGAGATTTAGTCACTTTGTTGCTTCTTTTGGGGGGTTCCCTTTTGTCCCCCATTATCTAGGGACTGTCATTCACCAGCACTGATTCTTCTCGTATTTTGCATATGGTGATCAGGCTGTGCATCAGAGCCACAATGCTCTTGACGAAGAAAGTTTGGATGACGATGTCAATGACCTGTGGTCTTTCCTCTGACAGTAGCCGGGTCCCTTTGGCCCTGACGGTGAGACTCTCTGACCCCATCCCAGAGTGAGGTCAGGGCGCTGGGCCAGGAGTGAGAAGCGCAAATGCAGACCCAATGCCCACATGGGTAACTTTACTTGAGTAGAGTGATTTCAAGACAATTGGGAGCAGGGTAGATGGTGGCTAACTGGAGGGTGTATGCCCTGCCTAAGGGGCGGCCGCCTTCTAGCCTAAGGTAATTGCCACATTTCTGAAATGCAAGTCTGGAGAAGCTAGACCCTTCGGTTTTTCAAGAAAAAATGGAGTTTTGAATTTGCATGTCAACTATCAAAATGTTTATGCGTTGGACACCAGTTCAAAAATTTAAAAATAAAAGATCACGGAGTGAGACAAGGAAGGCCAAACAAAACATATTATGACTCATCTGCTTCCAGCTTTTGTCCCTGTCAGCGGAGCCAATTCTTCTCCCCAAGGACATGAACTAAATGTTGTTAATGTGATAAATTACAACTTAAGAAAATGGTACACCTGCTATTAAGGTCTCCCTTGTTCGTGCCACCTCCCTTTTGGAACAGGAAAGTTCTCTCCTGCAGTCCCAGGACCCAGCAAGGTAGGAGGCGGTGGAGACACAATGATAACACATCACGTGATGCAGGTTTCATGTTTGAGCCTATACTGACCATGGGAGGTACGTTATACCGGTAAGCCCACTGTACAGGCGACAGAAGGAAGACGGAGAAGGCCACCCAGCTAATTACCCCATGAGCCAGAATCTGAGCTCTGCTTTGCCAACAGGACAATGGCACAAACTATGACTTGCTGCTTAATGCCCATTCTTCCCTTGTTCCTGATTTCAGCTGCCACACTGTGAGCAGCCCAGGCACTAGACATCTTGGTTTCTCTAGCCGCTAACCTGGCCATGGACAAAGCAACCAGGAGATGACCTCAACCAGGAGATGAGCACTCTTGTGGCACCCCCTCTCCTCACTTCCTGCTACCTGAATCATAGATGTGATGACTATAGTCTTAGCAGCCATTTTGGACCAGTAGGTGGCCCTTCGAATAGAAGCCATGTGACGGGAAGGTAGAGCAGGAAGACAGAAGACATTTGAGTCCCTGGGTCCCTGATGGCCATGGAGCTCCAAGGGAAGCCTCGAATGCCTCCCTCTGGCTTTGTTTACATGAGCAAGAAAGACATGGGAGAAAAGTAAAAGCCCATCTTGTTTGGAGCCTGGGTTTGCTCTTCCATGTGGTCACAGCTAGTCTTTTCTGATAAAGGCAGGAAGTAAAAATGGAAGAAAAGAAATAAGTATATTTTATTAAATAGTATTACCCTAGAAAGTGAGTTTTGTTGCTTCAGCCTAGAGCTAGACGACATTATTTTAGAGAAAAGTAGAAAGACCCAGTCAGCTCCTCATGCATTTTCAAATATTAAGATCAGTTTCCACTTATCTAACGTGTCTTGAATCCAGAGAAAGTCTATCAGGAGGTAAGGTTGGCTCATGGGTGAGTGGTGCCCACGAACTACACCTCCTCCGAACTACACTCGTGTACTGTCCCTTCCATATCAACTGTGGGCTTAGCCACATGACTTCCTTTGGCCAATGGGATGCATGGAAACACACGGACAGAGGCACAAAAGTGCTTGTGCTTTGGGGCCTGTCCTCCGGGAGTCCGGCTGCCATCTGAGGGGATCTGGGCTCTGCGGCTGGAGGAACCACGTGTCTGTGGGCTGATGCTCCCTGGTTTCACCCCCAACTAGGCATCGGACATGTCAGCCGGATCATCTAGCCCCAGCTGAGCTCCCAGATGACAGCAGTCACATCTACATGGGCAAACATCAGGCCAGCATGAGACCCATCCAGCTGGACCCATCCCAACTTGCAGAATCACGAACAAATAAATAGTTGTGTTTTAAGCCACTAAGTTTTGATACATTTCATTTTACGGCAATTGATAACTGACAAAGAAATATAAGCAGACTGATCATCACACACAAGGTAGAAAATACGATATAATTTTAAAAAGTAGAGCTTACTTTAGATGTGGGAGCTGCAATTTAAGATAACCAACTATGGGGCACTTGAGGGGCTCAGTCGGTTAAGCATCTGACTTTGGCTCAGGTCATGATTTGTGGTTCATGAATTCAAGCCCCATGTCGGGCTCCATGCTGACAGCTCAGAGCCTGGAGCTTGCTTCGGTTTCAGTGTGTCCCTCTCTCTCTGCCCCTCCCCTGCTCACGCTCTGTCTCTCTCTCTCAAAACTAAACATTAAAACAAATTAAAATAACCAGCTAGCACAGCACATCCAGAGGGTACACCAAAGTACAGAGGGACAGTTGCAGGCAAAGAAATCAAGAAAATGCAACCCATTTCCCAAATGTTGGGCTTGGGGGGGGGGTCACTAATGACGTCACCACTAAATCATGTAATGTGTTGACCACTGGGCATGTTAGTTAACGAACAATTATCCACCCCCCAGCCCAGAATAGAACAGAATTAAACCGGCCCAAAGTATATGCTCTTGTGCAGGTTTGAGCTGATTAAGTACCTTCAAACAGGAAGGCAGCCCTGTTCTTACAAAGGAGACCGCCTTCCATGGGAGACCGTTGCTCATTCCTTTAACAGCGGCCACAGGCATCCACACGCAGCTGGGCCTCGCTGAAATTCGATAGACTTCTCTGCTCAAATGTCCCTTACCTCCCTGGAGCGAGGTGGTTTCTTACGTACAAACTGGCGGTCAAATATGTAATAAGTTATGACGCGTTGAGCAATAACCATCTCCCATCTGTTTTCGGAGGTTGTTTATTTTTATGCCAATGAAGAGATGGTGGCGATGGGACCATCCTACGGCTCTGAATCCTTCGGCTCCTCCCTGCCCATCGCTCAGTCTTCACAGCACCTTTCCCTACGTTTGTGGCTGGCTGCTCTTACCTGAGCTGCGGAAGGCCAGATTTTAGGCAAGAAAACGGGTTTTTGAGACGTAACATGTGGCTAAAACCTTATCATCATTCACTTTATTGCCTTGATTCATCTTCATCTCACCCAGAATTTTAAGGTAAAAATTTTCTCAAAAACCTTTTAGAAATTCTGTATAATCTTTTTACTTATCGTGCCTTTTTATGCAGCTCCTTTTTAAAGGATAGAGGATACACTGCTGGATGATCTCATCTTGCCTCAAACACTTCAAAAAAAGGCAACGTTAAGTGAATCTCTATCCCTAATATTCCAAGGTAATAAGAAATCTTTGCACTGGATTTGCACGAGGTAGCAAAATTCTCAAATATGAAACTGTATTTCTACACAACTCTAGAAGAAACCAAAGGAAACTGTGTATTTTTGTTGTTATTGCTGTTTAGCCAATTTAAGGGATTGTTTTACAAGTCATTTTAGTTATTCTAGGGCGGTGGGTTTCAACAGGGCTGGTTTTATCCCTTGAGGGGCACAGCGCAAGGTCTGGGGACATTTTTGGCGGGCACGGTTGGGACAGGGAGTGTGATACCGGCTCGCCAGTGGCAGACGCAAGTAAGTAAGGCCCCCGAGATGCCCAGGACACCCCCACCACAAAGAATACACGGTGACCGCTGCCCATGGTACCTGGGCTGAGAGACCCCATCTTAGCGTTACTGCAGCCAGATCTCTCAAAGTAAAGGCACTTTTAAAATCCTGCATTCAGTGGGGTGCCTGGGTGGCTCAGTTGGTTGAGCGTGACTTCGGCTCAGGTCATGATCTCTGGGTTTGTGAGTTTGATCCCTGCATTGCACTCTATGCTGACAACTTACAGCCTGGAGCCTGCTTTGGATTCTGTGTCTCCCCTCTCTCTGCCCCCTACCCCCTACGCATGCTCTGTCTTGCTCACTCAAAATAAACATGACAAAAAATTATATCCTGCGCTCAAACACCTGAAACACTTTGCCTCCAGGCCTCTCTTCGGGATTTGAAATTCACTGAGCACAGAGTCTGTCTCTTCTCTATTTTCCATTTGGTGGCTGAAATGTTAATACCACCGAATACGCAAAAATACATAGGATTCAATGTTTCAGAATATGCTAATATAAACGTTATTTAGTTTTTCTGGTTGAATTCTGTGTGACTCAAAGCACGGGAATCTTCAAAGGCACCAGGATAATGCTTTGCATGTAGTAAGAGTTTGGTAAACGTTTGCTGACTGCACGAATGAATAAATGAATGGATAAATAAAGGATGAATATTTTCGTGATCATCATCTCTCTTCCATTATAGCTTGAGGGAGTGACGAAGCTGGAAGAGGAAACAAGTAAATAATTCATGCCCGACTTGCACTACATGTGAATTTCCAGGTAAATTCTGAACAACGGGACCCAGCGTCCCTACCATTCAGGTCAGTTTCAAGGGCAGAGGTGAGGCAGGTCTGCTATTTAAGACCATGGGCTGCGTGAGGCTGGCCTAGACGGACCTACCAGACCAGGACTGCAATTTCAAGGGCTTAACACATGGGGTTGTTTTCTCCCTCAGGTTCAGACCGTTTGGGGGTGCCCACAGGGCAGGCCCTTTTCCAGCTGTGGTTTAGGAACCCAGACCCCTGTCTTGCAGCCTTGCACTGGGACCCCGTGGTTTCCTGCTGTGGGAGAGCAGAGCGTTGGAGAACCAGGTGGTGCCTCGTGGCATGCTTGTGCCAGAAAAGGCTGCGATTTGATGGCCAGTGCTGGTGTCCAAGGCAGGCTCAGACACAGGGCTGCCTGCATGGGTCAGGACCTGCGCGGGTGCCCAGGGTGCGGTGCTCAGAAGCGTCCTGTGCTTGGTCTGAAGCCCTCCTGTCACCTCCTGATAGTCTTAATAATTGTCGGACGAGGGGCACTGAAGTTTCATTCTGCAAATGATGCATTCCGTCCTGGCTGAGAGCCAGGTGCCAGATTGCCAGAGGCCTGGGAAATGTACAGGGGCACTGAGACGCCCGGTGGGCAGAGGGCATCGCAGTCAGAGGTCCGTTCTGCCAGCTAGGCCACGGAGCAGAGGCCCGTTGGCATCATCAGGGTTGCGGCTGCCGCCGCTCTAGACCTCCTGGCCCTCTCCACAGGCTCATCCCTTGTAGGCAGGAAGCATAGAGAAGTAGCCTAAGAAGACGGACCCACGCAGGGGGCAGCTCCCGCCTCCCCATGCTCTGGGTTCCTGGCCCTGGCACCCCTGCCCACACTCCACACTCTCTTCTGGCTCCTGGCTCTGGAGCGCTGCGTAGACCCCAGAGACCAGCTGTTCTCCTGGTCTGTGCCCTGAGCTCCTGGGCCCTACCCTGCCTCCTCCCTCTTTTAATTAGACTTCTCATTCTGTCTAACTGGCCTTGAAAACCTGGGTCCCACCGCTATGGGTCACACACCAGCACGACGAGGGAACTGGGTGGGGGACCAGGCGCTGCAAACTCGGCTGCTCATCTGAACCATCTAGAAGGTTTAAAAATACTCCCGTTGCCTGAGGGCATCTGGGTGGCTCTGCCGGCTGAGCATCAGACTCTTGATTTCAGCTCAGGTTGTGATCTTGCAGTTCATGAGTTTGAGCCCCTGCGTCGGGCTCTGAGCTGACAGCATGGAACACGCTTGGGATTCTCTCCTTCTCTCTGGTCCTCCCCCACACTCACTCACTCTCTCTCTCTCTCTCTCTCCTTCCCTCAAAATAAATACATAAAGATAAATACTTCTGTTGCCTGAAGTCCACCCTCGGAGGTTCTGAGTCTGCGGGCCTGGTAGGGGTCTGGAGAGTGAAATCCTGGGAAGAGGTGGGGTCTGACAGACGCTGCCTCTCATGCTCTCCTTACTCACTATGTGATCTGGACAACAGATGCAAGCTCACACAGCCTCTGTTTCCTCACCTGCAAAATGGGCAGACGCCTGCCACTGTGTATAAAGTATTGGAGGCCTGGATGAGGTGGCCTTTGCAGTAATTCCACAGAAAGAGAAAAGAGAGTGAGGACCTACTAGGTGCTGAGAAGTCTTACGAGAGCCCTGCCAGGGGAGTAAGATCATTACCATTTTTTAAAGAAGGAGAACAAGAGGGGCGCCTGGGTGGCTCCGGCGGTTAAGAGTCCAACTCTTGGTTTCCGCTCAGGTCATGCTCTCATGGTTTCACGGGTTCGAGCCCCATGTTGTCTGTGCGGATCTCCTCGGGATTCTCTGCCTCCTTCACTCTCTGCCCCTCCCCCACTAGAACGGTCTCTCTCAGAATAAATAAATAAACTTAAAAGAAAAAAAAGGAGAACAAGAAGTCCAGAGAAGTCGTTTAATCTGCCCAAGCTCGCTGCTGGCCGGGGGCTGAGCCGGCCATCAGAAGGGCACACGGAAGACTGCCCGTGAAGGCCAGCTAACCTGATACCAGGCTGTTCAGGGCGCTCAGTCACAGGATCCTCCGGCCACTGAGGACTGTCCCTAGCCCTATTTTATGAAGAGAGGAGCAGCGGTGGATAGAGGTGAAATCGCTCGCCCGTCGGTGGAGTTGGCCAGCAGGTGAGCGGCCGCCAAGGCATCTGCCCCTCCCGCTCCTCTCTAGCACAGCTTCTGTCACTTAGGCATTTTGCGGGCGCAATAATTAATTTGCAAGAACTCTCCTTGCAGACTGGCTACACAACACCTTTGCTCTGACCCATTAGAGCCTGTCGGGGGTGTATCTGAGCCACACTGAGAAACGAAGGAACCAGCAGGGGCTGCGATCTTTGAGTCATGGTGCAGAACAGGTGATCGAAGACCCCAGAACAGCACCTGTTAGGTAAATAAGCTGACTGAAGTCACAGGCGTGATCCATGAGGGGCTCGGGGAGGTTTGCATGGGGGCGGAGGGCTGGTGATTATGGCAGTTACGAGATAAAAACGAGCCGGGATGCTGAAATACGGCACGTCTGAGACTTGAGGGTTGGCGTTCAATGGGAAGAAACCTCCGGCAAATTGCTAGCAGAGTTACAATGTTGCTGATTTTGCAAACATGTGTTCCTCAACTTCATAAGTAAATACATATTGGGTAACACGGCGCTGTTGCAAGCTGTTGTTTTATGGCTAGAAAGTCAGCTGTCTGTGATTGATGCGAGCAATGAAAGTATTTATAAAATAACACTGAATTAGAAGCAGTCACTTTATGAGTCTGGGGAAATGGATCTTTTATGAAGAATAAAACTTGATGAAGGAGCTTTATCAGGGTCGCACAAATCTGAAATTAAATGCGCTGGGATGGAGATCTAAGAAAGAGCCCTGGGGACGTGTGGGCTTGCGGCCTGGGGACTGAAACTTCCCCGGATGAGCTCCTCCACTCGGCGTCACGTGGACCCGAAGAAGCATTTCCGCTCACCATGCTCATTTCTTTCCATGGTGAATGTCACTCCTGAAAGAAGCATCGCCTCTCCCAGGCCACCAGGACACAGCTCAAGGAACACCTCGGACGTATAAAACACATGCTTGTATGAATGCCACAGAGCCAGGCACGTAGTAGGGGCTCAGCAAATATTTAGCCATGAAACGAACGGAGCATAGATCCAACAAGGGTCTGGCTCACTATGTATGTTTTCTCACTTCATTTGTGCTTTTAAATTCTTTTCCCCACGTGTGCATTTTGACTGGTGCTGCATGTCTCTTCTTGGAAATAGGCAGGGGGAGATGAGAGGCGTCTGCTCCCCGGGCCGAAGGGGGCCACCAGGTCCACGACTCACATGTTCCCCTGGAAATGATGATGCTCATCTGATGGGGCTGTTGGGCGGATTACGAGCCCAGAGTTCTGTGTTCTTTGAGAATATCATTGTGATTACAAGAGGAGAGGGGCATGGTTCGGAGGCTCTGCTTTTGGTAAAAAAAATAAATAAATAAAAAGGAGAAGGGAAGTCTCGGATGAGTGAATGTTAGTGTGAAAGCGTTCTGTTGTGAATGTAATCTTAGGTTGCATAAATAGAGGTAGACTATCCAGTGCAAGGAATAGAGCAATCTGGGTTTGTAAGGAAGGCTTCCCAACACACGGGCAGAATCCCCTGTTTCCTGGGCTGGGGGATCATCATCTTAACCCAACATGAAGCCTCAACAGTATTTCAGGTCGATGCTGCGTGCTGGCTGACCCAGAGATCATTAACACACAGTCTCTTCTCGTAAGCGGCTAAACTGATCTTGGTCTTTCCCTTGGCCTTGTGTGTCCTCTCTGAATTTCATCCTGTTAGCCAAGGTCAGTTCATAAACGTCCCATGCAGCCCTGCAAAGGGACAGCCAGGGCATGACATTGTGAGTACGGCGTGGCTGAGGGACCGTGGTGCTGGCACAGGGCCACCTGCCTTTCTCAGCCCCACAGCCACCTTCCTCTGCCTTCAAGGCCCATGGCCCAGCCCCATCAAATCCCCCTCTGAACCTTGGCCTCTGCTTTCATCACCACATCCCCTTCTCTGACCCTGACCTCCTGCATGGTGGCAGGGCCTTTGTGGCACAGGAAAGCAGGGACAGTTGACGGAGAAAGAGAGGGCGTGGCATCTGGAGTGTGTTCACTGCAGCCAGAGGCCCAGGAGAGCCGCGCAGATCCGCATTGGGACATCGTGTGCTGTCACGGGTGCCTGTGGCTGAGCAGGATCACCCAGAGACCATGTGCAGACACACAGAAGAGATTTATGACAAGGGCTTGAGTCTAACCGGACATGCCTGAAGGCCCTCTCCGTAGCCCACCGGCCATGTCACCTCGGGGCTTGCAGAGCAGTGGGCGAGGCCCCCTTCACAACCTGCACAACTCCAGAGCCTCATGCTTGTCAGACGTGACTCCGTGGGTCGGTGCCGTCCCCAGCCCAGGAAACAGGGGATTCTGCCCGTGTGTTGGGAAGCCTTCCTTACAAACCCAGTCCACTCTACTGTCGCCGCTCGGTGGCAAGTAGTGCGTCAGGACAGCGGACGCTGAGGAGAAGGGTAAGACAGTCGGGACCCTCAACTGGCCTGTGTCCCAGTGGGGGGAGGGCCAGGGCGACTCATACGCAAAGCTACCCTGCAGCGTGAAGTAGGCAGTAGGCAAGGACCACGTTCAAGGCTGCTCTCAAAGCGTTGGGTGTTGGGACACGAGGGAAGGTGACTGGAGGATGTCCCCACTGCTCCCCGCTGGGATTCCGGGCGGGGTCTCCAATGCTTCCTCCTGCATTACACCCCCCCTCGCCCCCTGCGCCCCCCCCCCCGACTACCCAATGACCACGTGGCACTGACATCTTCAGAGCATTTCCTTCCACAAAGAGCCTGCCCACATGCGGAGCGCACAGGGGCATTACAGCCTGAAAAAGCAGCGTCCGTGGGCCGCTGCCAAACTCTCGCCCTTGCCAGGAGAACAGACACGGTAAGCATTTTGAGGAGCGGAAACTTGGGGGCTCCGTCTGCAAGTCAGGTTGAAAAGGCACCAAGTTACAAGTCCGGAGCTCCCATAAGCCAACCCTGCCTTCCACGTTCCTGAACATGTTGCTTCTCTGAATCGGAGCCCTTCAACACGCATTGCCCCGGAGATGCCCAGCGACACTGGCGAGTGTCACCATCCAAAAGTCCCAGCTGAGTCGGAGGAGAAACACCAACATGAGAGGCAGAGTCCTGTGCCCCAGATCTGCCCTGAGCACCTCGCTTCCTGGGAGGTGGGCAGCGAGATGCCCGGCCCCGTGGGCACTGAAGGAAAGGAATCAGCTAGAAACTGCATGAGCCGTGAGAGCTGGGGGCTGATCTGTAGGCTGCGAATCTCACCAGGGACCAAAGGAGGGAAGAGGGAGGCAGTAAAAGCAGGGGACAGAACAGGAGAAGCAGAGAGGCAGTAATATGGATGCTCTCGCTGTGTAGAGTGAACCCAGAAGGGTTTGCATGTAATGCCTACGGTGTGACCAGGTTTCCGTCCCTTCTGGGCTTGGGTCCCAGGGATGCTCATGGCCCCGTGCTCGCTGACTGCATTAGTTTTGTAGGGCTGCTGTAAAAATTAGCCCATTCCGAGCAGCTTGAGACCATAGAAAGGTACCCTCTTCCAGTCCTGGAGTCCAGGCGTCTGAAACCAAGGGCATGTTCCCTCTGAAGGTCCCAGGGAGGAGCTGTGCCCTGCCTCTTCCAGCCCCTGGGGACTGCTGGCTTTCCTTGGCTTGTGGCCACATTTCTGCCCTCGCTGCGCACACCCTGCCTCCTCTGCTCCTCTGTGTCATCTCCCTCCTTCTCTTTCCTCCAGGGATCTTTGTGATTACACTGGCTCGTCCACATAATCCAGGGTGAGCTCCTCATCTAAGAATCCTTAAGGCATCAGAATCAGCAAAGAAGAAGTCAAACTTTCCCTTTTTGCAGACGACATAATACTCTACATGGAAAACCCAACTGACTCCACCAGAAGCCTTCTAGAACTGATCCATAAATTCAGTAAAGTTGCAGGGTACAAAGTCAATGTACAGAAATCAGTTGCATTCTTATACACCAATAATGAAGCAATAGAAAGAGAAAGCAAGAAACTGATCCCATTCACAATTGCATGAAAAAACATAAAGTACCTAGGAATAAACCTAACCAAAGATGTAAAAGACCTGTATGCTGAAAACTATAGAAGACTTATGAAGGAAATTGAAGAAGACACAAAGAAATGGAAAAACATTCCGTGCTCGTGGATTGGAAGAATAAACATTGTTAAAATGTCATTATTACCCAAAGCAATTTACACATTCAATGCAATCCCCATCAAAGTTGCACCAGCATTCTTCTCAAAGCTGGAACA
>PJEM01017665.1:0-21656 GCA_004023845.1 Helogale parvula
GTGTGTGTGTGTGTGTGTGTGTGTGTGTGTGTGTGTGTTTCACCCAAAAATCCATGTTTTAGTTTTTACTTTCTTTGCTCTTAATTTTCTTAACCCATCTACCTCTAAGTTTCTCTAGTTTTCATCTCCGGTATACTTGCATATCTCTCTGTCCAATTTGCCCTCCCCACATCATTCTCAAGTATGCTACTGCCAAGTGTCTAGCAATTGGAATTGGACCTTAGTCCAATGTATCTGACTACCTCCTCGTTAGTCTAGGAAATAGTCTAGAAATGTATCTATTCCTCCCTTTTTTTGCCCCCTGCTGGCTAATTCTGAACAATGAAACCAAATAATAACTGCAAAATGAAAGTCTGTGGCTAAAATATGTTAATCGTATTTATAGCTCTTAGCATAAAGCCATAGTCTTAATAAAAACACACAAGTGCCCACCCATTCCATTCTCTGTTCAGTAGTACTGGCCTTATTTCATTCTTCAGAAGTTACTTTTTTTTTTTTACTTTTCATACTACTTCCTGTATTTAGATGGTACTACCCCACCTTCTTACTTCAAAACCTCCTACTCATTTTTCATATAAGAGTTCAATCACTTTCATAATGAATTATCTTCTTAGATTTCCTGATTTCTGGGCTAAATCAGAAAAAAAGAACAAATTTTGACAATTTTTACCCTAAATATACTAATTTTATATTCAGACACTGGAGAAATAATCATAGAATGGGCTTTGGGTTTTTTGGGTGGTAACCATGAATGGAACTGAAGTCAAAATGTCGTTAGTCATCAAAATTCAATGTCCGTATTTTAATTATTGGGCTGCAGTGATATTGTGAGTTTCCAGGAATTTATGAGACTTTAGAGCTAATACCTAAAATGTACAGAAAATTCTGAACTTTTCTTTCTTCAGTATATCTAAACGGCTTATACAGGGATCCTTTTAGATAAAGCTACTAGAAGTAAACCCATCAATATCCAATATTGTTTGAGTTGTTATGCCATAACCATGTTTTAAGTATACATGGACACCATTCTGAACTCATCAACCTTTCCTAGGCTATGGCTTATTGACAAACAAATAAAAAATTCACAGCCAAAATTTATTTTATTTTTCTCATGTTGCATGTTGACTGTGACTCTACTTCACCTGTTTTTGTCATTCATGGATTCATCTTACTAAAATAACCCATTTTGAAACATGTTATTTTTAGGGTCAAGAGAAAAGAGCCATTACCACAAATGCCTTTTAAAACTTTTACTTACAAATGGAAAATATCACTTCTATTAATATGTCATTGGCCAAGCCTGTATAGACTTCTCAAAGGGAGAGACAGATAGGAGAGTCTATTTAGGCATGGGACCAAGTACAGAAAATACATGTATAAAATAATAGAACCTAACGTATTTCATTCTGCAAGCTTCACATCTCTGATTTGACTCAACTATGGGAGATGGTTGTGGGGAGGAAATCACAATTCTCTGCCCTTTCTCTCTGTTAAAACTTTTACTTACTAGTCTTGAATTGATGGATTTTAAAGGGAGGTAAAATTTAGTAAATTGATAATCTGTTTATTTCTAAGGAAACCCATGACCACATAACCACCAAAAATGATTGTATCACCACCATAGATCCCTTTTTTTATTGAATATAAATAAAATCTTTTATTTTTAGAGTTCATAGATTGTGTTATTTTCATTATTAAGTGTACTCACTATGTCAGTAGTTCTCCTTCTGATGCTTTCTACAGGTCAAAATTTAAAAAGGTAATCAAGGAGTGACCCTGAGGTGATAGGTTTATAGAGGTTGAGAACAGTCATGTAGGTGTACATCTAGGTAAGGGTTATATTAATACTAATCAAACAACAGTTAACACATTTCAGAGTATATAGAATCCATCTTATACAATTTTGGTTATATATTCTATTGTTAATTGAGTAGTGATTATATTTCTATTTGATACATTAAGGATTTTGCAAGATCATTTTACAGCAGCGAGTTTTCAAACTGGAGTCTTTACACAGCAGCATCAGTATTATCAGGGAGCTTTTCAGAAAGTAAGCCCTCAGTGCCACTCCAAACCACAGACTGGAATGGGAAACCGAGGGATAGGTGCTTAACAATTTGTGTATTAACAAGCCCTCCAGGTTGTTCTATTGCATGAAATTTGAGACCCGCTGGTTTAGTTCTATCCAAATCTAAATTATCAAAGTTTTTCATTAATAGTTTATTGCCAAATTGGTTTTCATACAACACCCAGTGCTCTTCCCCACAAGTGCCCTCCTCCATCACCACCACCTCTTTTCCCCCCTCCCCCTTCCCCTTCAACCCTTGGTTCATTTTCAGAATTCAATAGTCTTTCAAGTTTTGCATCCCTCTTTCTCCTCAACTCTCTTTCCCTCTTCCCCTCCCCCTAGTCCTCCATTAGGTTTCTCCTGTTCTCCTGTTAGACCTATGAGTGCAAACAAATGATATCTGTCCTTCTCTGCCTGACTTATTTCGCTTAGCATGACACCCTCGAGGTCCATCCACTTTCCTACAAATGGCCATATTTCATTCTTTCTTATTGCCATGTAGTACTCCATTGTGTGTATATACCACATCTTCTTGATCCACTCATCAGGTGATGGACATTTAGGCTCTTTCCATGTTTTGGCTATTGTTGACAGTGCTGCTATGAATATTGGGGTACATGTGCCCCTATGCATCAGCACTTCTGTATCCCTTGGGTAAATTCCTAGCAGTGCTATTGCTGGGTCATAAGGGAGTTGTATGATTAGTTTTTTGAGGAACCTCCACACTGTTTTCCAGAGCGGCTGCACCAGTTTACATTCCCACCAACAGTGTAGGAGGGTGCCCATCTCTCCACACCCTTGCCAGCATCTATAGTCTCTTGATTTGTTCATTTTAGCCACTCTGACTGGTGTGAGGTGGTATCTCAGTGTGGTTTTGATTTGTGTTTCCCTGATGATGAGTGATGTTGAGCATCGTGTCATGTGCCTGTAGGCCATCTGGATGTCCTCTTTGGAGAACTGTCTGTTTATGTCTTCTGCCTATTTCTTCACTGGGTTATTAGTTTTTTGGGTGTGAAGTTTGGTGAGTTCCTTGTAGATTTTGGATACTAGCCCTTTATCTGAGATGTCATTTGCAACTATCTTTTCCCATTCTGTCGGTTGCCTATTGGTTTTCTTGATTGTATCCTTTGCAGTGCAGAAGCTTTTTATCTTGATGAGGTCCCAGGAGTTCAGTTTTGCTCTCATTTCCCTTGCCTTTGGGGATGTGTCATGTAGGAAATTGCTGCGGTTGAGGTCAAGGAGGTTGTTTGCTACTTTCTCCTCAAGGGTTTTGATGGTTTCCTGTCTCACATTCAGGTCCTTCAGCCATTTTGAGTTAATTTTTGTGTATGGTGTAAGAAAGTGGTCTAGTTCATTCTTCTGCATGCTGCTGTCCAGTTCTCCCAGCACCACCTGCTAAAGAGGCAGTCTTTTTTTCCATCGGATACTCTTTCCTGCTTTGTCAAAAATTAATTGGCCATACATTTGTGGGCCAAGTTCTGGGTTCTCTATTCTATTCCATTGGTCTATGTGTCTGTTTTTGTGCCAGATCCCCTTTTTTAAAATTTTAATTGTTACATTTATACTTAAGAGAGAGAGATAAAGAGAGAGAGACAGAATCTGAAGCAAGCTCCAGACTCTAACCTGTCAGCAAAGAGCCTCACATGGGATTCAAACCTACGAGCCATGAAATCAGGACCCTGAGCCAAAGTCAGATGCTTAACGACTGAGCCATCCAGGTGCCTCACCACAGATTCCTTTATATTATTGCAGTTCATACTAGTTTTTCCAGCAGAGACCTACTAGTAAGAGATCCATGGATGTTGAAACTTCCTCCCACTGAAAGTATATATAAAGTCTTTAGTAATGATACACTTTTTACACTACTTCACAAATCATAGTTAAAGGTTATTTGAACCCAAATATATGATACAACAATTCCATCTTTCTAAAAATTCCATCTTTCTAAAATATTACCCGAGGCCTGGATGGCTCAGTCAGTTAAGCAGCTGACTCTTGATTTAGCTCAGGTCATGATCACAAACGTTGTGGGTTAGAGACTTGCCTTGGGTTCTGTACTGGCAGTGCAGAGCCTGGCTGAGATTCTCTCTCCCTCACTCTCTGCCTCTCCCCTGCTCACTCATTATCTCTAATAAATAAATACCTTAAAAATTTATATTTATTTACCTCAATAGGAGGTGTGGTACCTATCATACAGTTGTGCATGTATCCCCCCACCTATCCTCCAATTTTTAGAAAGAGATAGGAAGGACTAGAAAGGGCTTGGCCCCTGGATTGGTCTTTTAGAGATACTAGTAGTCTTTTCTACTTAGTCTGAGACATCATATAAATGTTAAATTTTATTTTTTGACATGAATCGAAAGTTATTGAGAAAGATGGTTCTCAATTATGCCAGAGCATATCTATCATCTGTACTTATCTGGACGATGTATATTAAACCCAGGCTAGATGTATCAGTGGAGGTTCTAATGTGACAGCCAACCATGCCAAATTCTGAGTATGATATCTAATTATCTCTGTGCTGAAGAGGTTCGCCATGTCAAATGTTGTTTCTCCACTGCTATAAAATATTCCCGAATTTAGTTTCTGTGTGTGTGTGTGTGTGTGTGTGTGTGTGTGAGAGAGTGTGTTTAGTCTTAAATTTTCTCTCTAGCCTGCAGAACACTGTCAAAAACAGCCACTTTCATTCAGAATTCTTGGATTCTTTCAACAATTCATTCTGCAAAAGCTTGCCTCAATGAGCATTTGACTCCAAATGGTCAGCTAATTTGGAAGCCTGTCTTATTAATAGGTGTTCTTTGACTTCTGCCTCATCTGGGCTGTTTAGTTATTTTTCAGTCCCCCACTCCCCCCGCCCTCATTCTTTTGCCTACAGGCCACTGTTAAATAGCAACTTATCTACCAGACAGGATTATAAATTGCAAATGATATAATGTGACATCAGATATATACATATACAGATATATACATATATATATATATATGTTTTTTTGATGCAGGGAGAAAATTAAGTAAAATCAATTGAAAGTAAATTGGAAAGACTATTTGGAAAATGTAGGGAGAAGGAGGTAATGAACTGAGGGAATTCCAAAGATGCAGGCAGTGGCAACCACAATCATATCAGTTAGTCAAATAAGATTATTGTATCCACATGATATAAGATTTTATGTATTCATTAATACTTGCTAACTTTAACTCACCTCCTCAAATTCCCTACATGATGTCTTAAAAAAAAAAAAACCCCAAACTAACAATCCTAAAAAGAGAGAGTGTTTTGGCAGGGCCCATGTTACTTAGCCACTCCCAGTTGAGCGTGGGGTAAAGAACGGGATGATCTGGCCAATTTGAACTGATGTAAAGAGAGGCAACCTAGATATGCCTTATGACAAGAGACACAAAATCAATATATAAACAAAAATAGAGCAAGAAGAAGAGTTAGATTCTCAAAAACAAAAATATTAACTGTTTGCTGATTTTTAAATTACAATTTAAATTATAATTTTGGTGTAGAAGTGTGTAAAATTCATTTGGAAATCATGTTTTTGGTAGTGGGGGGAATGTTGAAAAATAGAGGCAAAAATTCATTTAAATTAAGACTGAATTTGTTGCTTTATTAGGCCAAGAAAGCCCATATTATAGAATAAGAAGAGTGAATCTTTCTGCATATGTAATCTAAGGGGTAGTTAGAATGCAGGAAGGAGGAATTTCATTCTAAATAAGATTGGATTCAGAAAAATACCAATTTCATTAGTTACAGAATGTAATTGAAAAGCCTATTTTGGGATTGGACTTGAAGCCCAGGCCTGTTTCCCCCAAGGAGGAGTCCTTTAGGCTCAAGAGGACTTAGGATCAGCTGCAGTCTAGCCTTTGTGCATACGTACAAGTTTTAAGCAGAGATTTTCTTCATCTCATATGACAAATCAATAGAAAACTAATACACACATATCTAGGCTTTTTGTCCTACAATGTATCAAACCCTTTTAATAATATTTTTGCAATCCCATATTTCTTTATTTGCTAAGTTTTGTGGAACATGTTATGTACAAAGAAAGTGAGGAATCGGAGCTCATATTTCAATTATGGAAGTCAGAGTATTATTGAAAAAATAACTTAACTAGAATCTATGCACTCTGAAATGCATTTCATATTTCTAAATATGTTTCTGTTAACAATCTTAAAATATTCATACTGTTGAAAAACATTTTTCTGTATCCAAAAATATGTAGACAATTTGTATTTGTGTTTTCTTCAAACAAAAGGAAGTCTTATTTTTTAAGCACACTTACTTCTATGATTATTCTAAATTCCCTTGGACAATTGCTCCTCATTAAGAAGGTTCATTAGTTTTAATTTCAGAGATAGTGAGCAATTTTATTGTCTTTTGTGGAGTTATAAAATGGTTTCACGTCATCATTATTTCAAGCAAACAATAATTTTTTACTGACTCTATTTATCTTTATATTTTCCCCAACTTTTATTAGTGCAATATTGCTTAGTAATATCAGTTTAATAAACAAATTTTAAATGTTTAAATAAGCAAATATAAAAGTCGAACTTTTCGCCATCTATACCCATCATGAACTGTGTTTGTTTAGATGAGTAAGTTTGTAAGGGTGTGTGTGTGTCTGTGTGTGCACAGGCACTCACATCCATTCATTGCCTTAAACCAGTCAGCTAAAATGGTAAGGGACAAAATTATGGTCTGACTGAGGAGTATGGCTTTCACTGATCATGTTCTTTGCATAGTTACATGGGGGTGAGGAGGGGAGGGAAACCCTGAAGATACTTTACCCACTGCAACTCAGTATACAGTACTTTTCCACTCTTAACTCTCTCTCCTGGCCCTTTCACCCAAGCAGTAGGTCCATAAAACTGTCAAAGGCATTTATTTGGGGCTTCCTCAATAGTGAGGCAAACCCCACATCTTTGCTGGTCCACCTGACTCTCCATAAGTGTATTGCTTTTTGGGGGGAAGAAATTAAACAGGGGATAGTTAAACCTTTCTCTAGTTTTAGCCTCTTCCTTATACTATCATGATAAATGATTGGGGTCTTCATCCACTGTTACTTTCTCTTGACTAGCTCAGCTGACCTCCTGACACAGGCTAAATTCAGTACTATTTTCAACAAGGAAAAATTATGGGCGTCTCACTCAGCAAAGGAAAGTAGAAATTACTGGATTTGGAGAAAAAAGACATTTAAGTGAAATTTAGATTAAGCAGTATTTTGATGAGCCATAGTAACAGTAGGTTATGTATAAAGGGGTCAAAATCAGGGCTAGACTATAAAATTATCTCAGGATTCCTATGTACTTGGAAACTACTAAGTTAAAATAGATGTGTAATTTCTGTCTAGGCTGATTCTCAGTGTTGATATGACCAAGATTCTCCAGGCAAAAGCAGAATGTTTCTTACTGATAGAATTTCAAACATCAATATGATCAATTAATTTATAGAAAAAAGTTTCCCAGTGACTAAGAATTAAGTAGTTATGCAGAGTCTGGGCTTATTATGACACTTTACAGCTAATGTGTGTCCTTGGGAGAAGTAGTAGTAGTAGTAGTAGTGTGTGTGTGTGTGTGTGTGTGTGTGTGTGTGTATTTTTCTCATACATCATTTGATAAACTCAGGAACATCTTCGCATGCCAATATATGTCCACTACTCTATATTTTGGCAAAATATGCTAAGCTGTAGATGTCTTATAATTATTATGATAGCTTTCATTTTTTGATTCTTGATTAAGAATTCTTCTATAAAATATTTTATACTTTTCAAATATTGTCTTGGGTGATATTTCTGTAATGAAAATTGATGGAGAAGGCATCAGATACATTTTTATTTGAATGATACTAAAAGTTGTACCAATTTACATTTTTTTTCAACACTTAATAAGTATCATTATTTTCCACTTTTAAAATCTGTTTGTAATTTTATTATTTGTCTGATTATTGCAAATACTTTGCTATATGCAACTTTTCTTTCATTTCTTTTTGGGGAAGTCTTTTTTTCATAGTTTGAGGACATCTAATTATTGGGATATGAATTTCTGATCTTAAACACATTTTTCAGATTCTGTGTTATCAAAAACCTAGATTTCTTGAATATGATTTATGTTGGGGCCCTACCATGTATCTATACATCCGAAGAGTATAAACATGTACCTTCACTGTCGTGTTGCACTTGTGTCTTTTTTTTCAGTTTCAAGTTTTTGTTAGTTAACATAGTGTAATATTAGATTCAAGAACAGAATGTAGTGATTCATCACTAATGCCCAGTGCTCATCACAATGTCCTCCTAATAACAATCACCCATTTAACACATCATCACATTTACCTCCCCTCCAACAATCCTCAGTTGTTCTCTAAATTTAAGAGTCCCAGAGTAGCTGGACCAGTTTGCCTTCCCTCCTACAGTGTAAGAGGCTTCCCTTTCTCTGCATCCTCACCAACATATGCTGTGTCTGCTGTTGTTAATTTTAGCCATTCTGACAGGTGTGAGGTGATATCTCATTGTAGTATTTATATGGATTACCCTGATGGTGAGTGATGTTGAGCATCTCAACATCATGTGTCTGTTTGCCATATGCATATCTTCTTCAGAAAAATGTCCATTTATGTCTCCTATCCATATTTAATGGGTTATTTGTTTTAATTTGTGTGTAGAATTTTATAAGTTCTTTATAAGTTTTGGCTAACCCTTTATCAGCTATGTCATTTGCAAATGACTTTCCCATCCCAAAGTTGCCTTTTAGTTTTGTTGATTGGTTACTCCACTGTGCAGAAGATTTTATCTTGATAAAGTCCCAATAGTTCATGCTTGCTTTTGTTTCCCTTGCCTCTGGAGACATGTCTTGTAAGAAGTAGCTAAGGGTGAGATCAAAGAGGTTGATGCCTCTAGAATATATTTTCCTCTAGGATAATGATGGTTTTCTGTCTCACATCTAGTTCTTTAATCCATTAAAAAAAAATTAAGTAGGCCTTATGCCCTACATGGGTCTTGAACTCACAGCCTGAAGATTAAGAGTCTCATGCTGTATGGACTGAGCCAGGAAGCACCCCCCCCCCCCTTTAATCCATTTTGAACTTATTTTTTGTATATGGTATAAGAAAGTGGTCGAAGTTTATATCTTCTGCATGTTGCTTTCCAGTTTCCCTAAAAATATTTATTGAAGAGATTGCGTTTTTTCCTTTGGATATTCTTTCCTCTTTTATAGAAGTTAGTTGACCATAGAATTGCGGATCCATTTCTGGGTTCATTATTCTGTTCCATTGATCTATATGTCTGTGTTCGTTTTTGTCATTGTTGTTGTTTTGTTTTTGTTTTTGTTTTTGTTTTTTTGTTCCAGTACCATACTGTCTTGATGATTTCAGCTTTGCAATATATCTTAAATTCTGGAATTGTGATGCTTCCAGCTCTGCTTTTCTTTTTTAAGATTGTTTTGGCTTTTAGAGTCTTTTGTGGTTCCACAGAAATTTTAGAATTGTCTGTTCTAGCTCTGTGAAAAAATGCTAGTGGTATTTTGATAAGGATTGCATTAAATATGTAGATTTTTTAGGGTAGTATAAAAACTTTAACAATATTTTTCTTCCAATCCATGAACATGGAGTGTTTTTCTATTTCTTTGTGTCTTCTTCAAATTCTTTTACAAGTGTTTTATGGTTTTCAGATTACAGATACTATACCTCTTTTGTTAGGTTTATTCCAAAGTTTCTTATGGGTTTAGATGTAATTGTAAATGGGATTGATTCCTTGATTTCTCTTCCTGCTGCTTCATTATTGGTTTGTAGAAAAGCAACAGATTTCTGCTCATTGATTTTTTTATCCTGTGACTTTTCTAAATTTGTGTATCAGTTCTAGCAATTTTTTGGTGGAGTCTCAGGTTTTCTAAATGGAGTGTCATGTCATCTGTAAATAGCAAAATTTGAGTATTAGCTCTTCTTGATTTTGATGCCTTTTATTTATTTTTGTTGTCTGATTGCTGAGACTAGGATGTCTAGTATTGTGTTAAATAATAATGGTGTAAGTGGAAACCCCTGTCTTTCTGACCATAGAGGGAAAGCTCTCAGTTTTTTTTTTTCCCCTTGAGGGTGATATAAGCTGTGGATCTTTTGTATATGGCCTTTAAAATGTGATATGTTACTTCTGCTTTGTTGAGGGTTTTTATCAAGAATGGATGCTGTATTTTGTCAAATGCTTTTTCTGCATCGATTGAAAGGATCATATGGTTCTTATCAATTTTTATTATTATAGTGTACCACATTGATTGATTCGCAAATATTGAACCACACTTGCAGACCAGGAATAAATCCTACTTGACTGTGGTAAATGATTCTTTTAATGCATGGTTGGATTCTTTTTGCAGGTACCGTGTAGAGAATATTTTCATCCATGTTCATCAAGGATATTGGCCTATAATTATCTTTTTTAGTGGCAACTTTATCTGGTTTGGGAATCAAGGCAATGCTGGCCTTGTGGAATAAATTTGGAAGTTTTACTTCCATTTCTGTTTTTGGGAATAGTTTGAGAACAGGTATTAGCTCTTCTTTAAATGGTAGAGGGACACCTGAGTGACTCAGTTGGTTGGCCAGGTCATGATCTCACAGTTCATGAGTCTGAGCCCCTCCAGCACAGAGCCTGGAGCCTGTTTCAGATTCTGTGTCTGTCTCTCTCTTTCAAAAACTGACTATACATTAAAAAATTAAAATGTCTGGTATATATAGATATAGATGATATAGATATAGATATAGACTTAATAGTAAAAC
Source organism: Helogale parvula (assembly GCA_004023845.1). Lineage (NCBI taxonomy): Eukaryota > Metazoa > Chordata > Mammalia > Carnivora > Herpestidae > Helogale > Helogale parvula. The sequence continues at coordinate 10,830 of PJEM01017665.1, forward strand.
AGAAAGAAAGAGTATGAGATGAGGTGACATTATAGGGTTTATGACAAAACATAGTGGGAAAGTACAAACATGTCAAAATGTGCATATATACACACATTTCTTCTATTAAATGTACATTGAAGGTGGAATATCATCACAGGGTTACACAAAAAAATAGAATAAACTAGGTTGGTGAATTTAATTTAATTAATTTATTTTTTGGTGGAGTTAATTTTAAAAAGAAAAAAGAAATCACAGAAAATAATTTTATACAGAAAGTTTACATATATAAATTTCTTACTATTGCTGTAAAAATACTACATGCTACTGTTGCTATAAAAATAAATGCATATATCAAATTTTACCAACATAAATTTCTTATTGTTGCTATAAAAATGATGCATACTTACTGTTGCTCTAAAAAATACTACAAACTTAGTGGCTTTAAGTAATACAACTTTATTATTTCACAGTCTTGGCTTTCAGAACTGTGAAATAGGTAGACAGGGCTATGTTCCTTTTGGAACTGCTAAGAGAGAATCTATTCCTTAGCCTTTTCTAGATTCTAGAGGCTGACACATTCCTTGACTTCTGTGTCTACACCAATCTGACATTCATTTTGGTCATCACCTCTCTAACTTTGAAATTCCTGCCTCTGTCTTCTAAATAATGTTTTGATTGGATCAGGCCCACCCAAATAAGTCAAGGTAACTTCCTCATCTCAAAATCATTAACTTAATCACACCAGCAATATCCCTTTTGCCATGTAAGGTCGACGTATTCATAGATTTAGAGAAATAGGATGTAGACATCTTAAGGGACTTTTATTCTACCTACCATACATATAAAGAAATAAACAAAGAGACCAAAATTAAGACATAAGTGCTCCATATGCTGCTCAAAAGAGACTTATTTTAGAACTAAAGATACCTGAAAATTGAAAATGAGGGGACGGAGAACAATTTGTCATGCAAAGGGACATCAAAAGAAAGCCAGAGTACCCATACTTATATCAGATAAACTAGATTTTAACACAAAGACTGTAGCAAGAGAGGAAGAAGGCACTATATCATAATAAATGGGTTTATCCAAAAACAAGATCCAGCGATTGTAAATATTTATGCCCCCGACATGAGACACCGAAATATATAAAACAATAGCAAACACAAAGGAACACATTTATAATAAGATGATCCCACTGTGGGATTTAAACATCCCACTTAACAGTAATGGACAGATCATCTATACAGAAAACCAAGGAAACAATGGCTTTAAATGACACACTACACCAGATGGAATTAACAGGTATATTCATCCTAAACATTTCATCCTAAAGCAGCAGAACACACATTCTTTTCGAGTGCACATGGAACATCCTTCAGAATGTCACAAATCAACCTTAAACAAGTACAAAAAGACCAAGACCATACCATGCATATTTTCAGACTACATTCTATGAAACTTGAAGTCCACCACAAGAAAAAAATTGGAAAGCATGAATGGGTCAATCAGAAAATTAAAGAATAAATTTTAAAAAAAACATGGAAACAAATGAGAATGAAAATATGATGGTCCAAAACCTTTGAGATGAAGCAAAGTCAGTCAACAGAGGGAAGTATATGGTGACACAGACCTACCTCAAGAGGCAAGAAAAATCTCAATAAACAATCTGACCTTAAAAACCTAAAGGGGTTAGAAAAAGAAACACAATTAAAACCGAAAGCCAGAAAAAGGGAAATAATAAAGATTACAGCAGAAATAAATTATATAGAAACAAAAACAAATCCTAGTATAACAGATCAATTGAACTAGAAATTGGTTTGGTGAAAGAATTAGTATACTTGATAAACCCAAGCCAGACTTACCAAAAAGAAAAGAGAAAGGACCCAAATAAATAAAATCATGAATGGTACAGGAGAGATCACAACCAACACCACAGAAATACAAACAATATTAAGAGAATATTATGAAATTAAATGCCAACAGATTGGACTATTTGGAAGAAATGGACAAATTCTTAGAAACATAAAAACTACCAAAAACTAAAACAGAAAGAAATAGAAAACATGAACAAACTGATAACCAGCAAAGAAATAATCAACAATCAAAAATCTCCCAATAAACAAAAATGCAGGACCAGATGGCTTCCCTAAGGGATTCTACCAGACATTTTTTTAATGTTTATTCATTTTTGAGTGAGAGAGAGAGAGAGAACATGAGTGGGGAGAGGCAAAGAGAGAGGGAGACATAGAATTGAATTTATCCAAAAATGAATTAATCTTTTTTAAATCTTGTCTAAAAAGTATAGATGTTTAAAACAAAAATAACAGATCTCAAAAAGAGAAAAAAATATTTTAAAAATATAATAATTACATATTTATAAAATTTTATTTCAGAGAACCAAAATCAAAAATGAATTTGATGTACCTAAGGTCTTCATGTCACTATATTTAATTAATAGAATTATATTCTTATGTTGCTTAAAATCTGCACCATTTGAAATTGCTTAGCATAACAAACCTTTTTCTTCTTTTGTCATCTCTGTTACCATGCTCTGTTGTTCCCATTCTATGTTTCTGGTCTGTTATATTCATTTGCAGTCTTACTTTCCTGTTTCTCTTTTTCCATTTGACATTTAAGTGCTGAAAGTAAGCTGGGTCCGACCCAGGCACTCACCTCTTCTCTAATACTTTATTTTCCCTGAATGATCCCATATTCTCTCATGACATCAAGTACAATTGATATGCTAAGGGTTTCATGTCTATTCACAGTTGGATCTGTTTCCCAAGCTCCATAGAAATACATCTCACAGTTCACTTGATATCACCACCTTATCTTGTTTAATTTGCTGAAGATAGCAATTTCTGGTTAATGAAAATTGAAATGATATCTAATCCATTAGATTGATGTAACAGTAGCTTAAAATTGTGCAATTATGGGGCACCCAGATGGCTTGATTGGTAGGACATGGGACTCTTGATTTCAGGATTGGGCATTCAAGCCCCATATTGGGTGTAGAGATTACTTAAAAATAAAATCTTCTTTAAAATAATAAAATAAAACAAAACAAAACAATAAAATAATAACATAACATAATATAAAATGGTATACTTTGAGCACCCAGCACAATGTCTGGGTTATAATTGGCGATATGATTAGTTATTGGTTGTAGAAATTCAATGGACTTACTTGGAAACTAAGGGAAACAACTAAGAGAGAATGAGCCAAGAGAAGGAACAGAGTTGAGAATAAAGTGGACATAGTTGCAGAAGACATAGGTAATTTGTCTTGTGTGAAATGCACTCAAATCCAAACTTGGCTTCTAACTTTTTCTCTGGTCTTTGAATATGCTACACTAATGATTTCTACTATTTTACAAACAGTGGAATCTCAATAGCAATGACTTGACACATAGATTTAAGGAGCCACCAAAACAAATTCTGGGTAAGAGACCCTTACTTTTTATATTATATTCTTAGGTGCATCTTAGATTTCTGAAGTCTCAAGTGCAGCAGTGGAAAACCTGGAAGATTGACTTGAAATCCCCTTTCTTTGGATTGTTTATTCTTACTATTTAACATTGCAGAAACTGAGAAGCTCACTAAGTCATGATTCTAAATTAAACTGTGCTCAAGCAGAAGGAGGATGAGATAAGAATGTCCCTCACTATCCCATAGTAGCTAGAATGTGTGGCATGTTTTTCTCCAAGGAAGCTCTTCTGTACTATCTAGTTGTATCTTTTTAGATTACGTTTACCCCAGTCACTTCTAAATTGTGTTGGAGATCATTTGTACCTTTATATCTCAATGACTGAAACGGCATTTATAACAAAAAAAGTGCCTGTATTGGATTTCCATTAGATCAACATTTAATGATCTCATTGTACCTCTTTTGTGAAAAACTTATTGGAATTTGGACAGTGCAAGGTGAGTTCTTGAACTTTTTTGAAAAGAAGATTAGTGTGATGTCAAAATCACTCTGAATAGTTGAAAACTCACATCTCAAATGATAATATGAATACATGATCAATTATACTTTCCATAATTAATTGATATGAATAGAAAAAATAAAAATTTATCTGTGGTTTTGATCATAGAAATTGATATGATTTGATGGTTAAAATAATAGTTGAGGAGTGAAACTGTAAAACATTGGTAATTCTTTGAACAAATATAGTGATGTATGAATCAGAATTGAAACCAAGATTTCAATTTGCAAATATAGAAACATGATGGTGGTTTTAACAGTAAGACATAAATAAAAAAGAGGAAGTGCATTAATTAATTAGAAGAAGAAGTTACCCCCAAAATATTTCATTTTACAGTACACCATATAAAATAAGGAAGCACAAAAAATGCATTTTGTTTAGAGTTGCCACAGAGTTTTAAAATGAAGGTAAAATACAATTTGCTTCCTGTTTTTCCAAACATCAAAGGCTTTCTGTAAGGAAGAAGGCTGGCAATAAGTTCCCAACAATGTGTCAAGAGAGTAATTAATTCATAGGACCTTTGGACCACAGAGTATCAGGAGCAACAGGAGGCCTTCTGTTGAAAAGATCTATGTTGTTTTCTTGTGCCTCTTATTTTTATCTCAAGGTATAAATTTTAATTTGAATCTGACAATTTGTTGTCCTTGTGCTTCTATATGAATTCTCCACAGGAAAATAAGACAAATGGTGGTAAAAAATCAAAAGACAATTGCTCTTTTTCTTCCATTTTCCTTTATGATTGCAAATATTGGATTGAGGTGTTTTATTTATTAAAGATATTTTTATATTCCAAAGTATGAATTCTACATTGAAATGCATATTACAGTTTCAGTTTTCATGCAGAATAATTAAAAATATTTATAATTGAATATTCTTAGGGCTAACAGAGTTTATCTAATCCAAGGAGGCAGGAAGAAATCAAGTTATCAGATGAAGATTGAAAAAAACTGAGCACCATCAAAAATAAGAAGCAAAAATTAACAAGTCAAAGGAATGGCAGTGTATTTCATTGGTACCTAAGTGACCTATTCCTGATTATAATCACTGAATTTTTCAATTACTAGAATAATGTTTCAGGAAAAATAAAATAGCTAATCCTATCTCAAAAGATGCTTAAATCTCTAGGTTAACAACCTTTGGACCAAAGGGACTAACTGAATATCTTCAAATCATTATTTTTTTAAAAGCCTGGGGTAAATGAATTTTATATAAAATTCAAAACACATGATATTGAAATTTTCTGCATTGTCTTCCAAAACATTGCAAACACGTTATTAGTTAATAATGAGATGATATTTTTCCAGGAAGCCTGCAAACACTGGAATTTTTTCTGTTCTCAGGCACCATATCCAAAAATTTCCCAGGGATCACATATGACAAGTATCAAATGACTGATAAGGTAATCATGTTTATTAACATGTTGTTTTGCATAAAAATACCAACATTAATGTGATCTAAGCCATATCACGAACTTTCCTTTTCCTGGATTGCATGCGGGATTAGGCCCCAAAGCAAATCATCAGGCTTCCTTTGTATTCTTTTAAAAGACTAATATGTTAATATATTCTTTGGCTGCAGAAAACAAGTAATAAAAATGAACTAAGAAGTATGTTGTGACTGAATGTCTAGAGGTTGGTCTTGCCTAGGACTCTTACTCAAATATTCTTCAGAGAGTGTCTCCAGTCCCTGTGTCCATAGGCCCCTGTGAGATGAAACAGATGAAACATGCAAAGAAAGGGAAAAGAATCTGCTTGGATAGTCTCCCTAGTGGAAGCACCCTCAATTTCCGTTCTCCAAGCTGTGTGGAAACAAATCGAACCAAAAGAACCCCTACAAACTACATTTAATCTTCTTACTAGATCTCCCCTTATGGGACACCTGGGTGGCTCAGTTGGTTAAGCATCCAACTACGGCTCAAGTCATGATCCCACCGTCGGTGAGTTCAAGTCCTGCGTTGGGCTCTGTGCTAACAACTCAGAACCTGGAGCCTGCTTCAGATTTTGTTTTCCCCGTCTCTCTGCCTCTGCGCCACTCATGCTTTTTTCAAAAATAAATATGCATTCAAAAATTAAGAATTAAAAAAAAGATATGGTCGTATTTATGTGACCAATTCATACTAGCACTTCCCATCTCTAGGGAAAAAATGGGTAAACAGGACACTATAAATTGTGATACGTTCCAGGAGAAAATAATACCTGAAAGAGATCCTGAGTGATACCTAGAAAAAGTACCATATTTCACTGCATTGTCTTCTTTTACTTTTCAAGTCACAAGAAAGTTCCCAGAAGTCCTTTACTTAGAAAGAATTGACTATGCTCCAGGCAAAGGCAAATTCTTCCTCTTAGTAAATAGAACCTACCCTAAGTCCACACGTACCTGCATCATCAACTCTATGCATATCTATTGGATCATTTCCATTTAAAAAATTTAAAAAACCTTCTACAAATTTCATAAAATTCTCTTTTGATGCCATTTTCTCCTCCACCTATTGCTCAATTTTCTTTTTCACCTTGGAATTAAATTTCTTGAAAAAAAATTGCTTCTACTCAATTTTTTTTCATCCAATACTTTATAAATTATTCCAAATATAATTTTATCTTTTCAGTGTTCTGCCAGCATGGGTGATAAACATATTAGTCACTTCTCAGTTTTCCTTGTATGTATCCAGGGTTTTTTTTCTTCAGATAAATAATCATTTTATGTAGACTTCAGAACAGGGCACCCTCAAGGTTTTCTCCTATTTCAGTAACCACTTCTCTTTGGTCTCCTTTAAAGTTTACTCTTTAATCATTTCTTAATGTTGAAATGTTCCAAATTTAGTTATTTGGAAGACTTGTCTTTTTATCTGCATCTGGTGCTTCTTTAGTCTTGTCTGATTTGTAGTGTTTTATGTACCGTTTGCGCACAAAAAATCCCAAATACGTATTTCCAGCCAGAGCTGTCTTGTAAGTTCCCAAATCTTATGTCTAACTGACTGCTTTATATCTATTAACTTCTTAGAGATCTCAGACTTATGTCCAAAAGATTTTGTGTTATACGGAATACCTGATCTTCCTACAGTCTTTCTGATCACAGTAAATGTCAGGTCCACCTTCCCAGTTACACAGATTATAAAAACTTGGAACCATCTCTGAGTATTCTCATGAGTATCTCAAAACCCTGTCTCTACTTTCAAAATATATCTAAAACCCACTTAATTTTTTAAGATTTTTAAAAATATTTATTTATTTTTGAAAGAGAGAGAGAAAACATGTAGGGGAGGGGCAGAGAGAAAGAGGGGCACCAAAGATCTGAAGCATGTTCCAGGCTGATAGCAGAGAGCCTGATGTGGGGCTCAAACTTGTGAACTATGAGATCATGACCTGAGCCAAAGTCAGACACTTAACCGACTGACCCAGCCAGGTCTCCCTAAAGGCCACTTAGTTCTTAGACAACCTCTGACTATTACCCTGGTACAAGCCATCGTCATCACTCTTTTGGGTGATTAAAATAGTCCCCCTGCTTTTACATGTGTTCCATTTTATCTATTCCTAAACCAAAAGTTAAAAGGGCATTGTTAAAATAGAGGTCAGTTCATGCTAATCACTACTCAGAATCCTCTACTCTATTCCCATTTCATTTATAGTAAAAGTCAAAAGCTTTAAAATGATCTACGATACATGAAACATTACTTAATAGTCGTTCCTTATACACTGACGATATGTACTCCCCTCCAGGGCTGTATTCCTACCCTTGCATCAGCCTGAGGGATCCCTCTTCAAACACCTAAACTGCTCATTTATTCACCTCTTTCAGGTTTTTATTCAAATGCCACGTTTTCAATAAAAATATATCTTCTTAGAACTATATAGCATATCACAGACTTTATTAATAAATTTTTAAATTCTCTAACAAAATAAAAACTTTAAGAGTGAAGTTGGCTTTTGTAAACATTTTCTTTTATACTATGTAGAATATTTCCTGGCATCTAACAGACTTTCAGTCTATTTTGCTGAATGAATGAATGAATGAATGAATGCATTTCTGGCACTTTGTACTTTCCCTTACTTTAAGCCTAGAAAGAAAGGGTGTAATTCTAGTCTGATTTAAAGACCTAAAGGAAGATCTGATGGTGTAATTTCTGGTCCAAAGGCAAGAGAAGACTAATGTCCCAGCATAAAGACAGAGAGAGTGGATTCTCTCTTACTCTAAATGTAGTTCTATTCAAGCTTTCAATGGATTGAATGAAGCCCACACACATTGTGGAGGACAATTTAGTTTATATATTTCACCAATTCAGATGTTAATCTTTTCCAGAAACACCTTCACAGACACGCCCAGAATAAAGTTTAATTAAATATCTGCTATTCCATAGCCCAGCCAAGCAGGTACCTAAAATTAACCATCATGGACATTAAAATAAAATGTTATATCAGTGTTATGATTAATTTATAATTAAATAGCTCATCAAAACCATTTATCATTTCCCTAACTCTTCAAAGGTAATTGTGATATTCTTCAGTGTATTAGAAAGGCATTTCCTAAAGCTTTATTCATGCTTTATTTTCTACTTTGTAAAAATTTATATGCTAAATGACTGACATTTTATAGAGTTTCAACAACAACAACAAAATTATACACATCAATTCTCCTGTTATGTTCATCAGTAATAAAAAATGAAATGGTCATTGTGCTTTCTTAGTACAAAAAAACCTGAAAAAGGAATCCCTGACATTTAAAAGCAGCTGAAAATGAGTAGCATATTGTTTACACTATGCTTCTAATATTGTAGGATTGCATAACAAAACCATGAGGATAGGTCTATTTAAACATGCATTTAATCATTTCCAAATACTTTGTTTTCAAAATAAATCTAAATTAAAAGAGAGAAAAAGAATGTTTATATCAAATTAAAAATAAAAGAAATAAAGAATGCCTATTTATTTTTCCCAAGTAGAGCTTTATTAGAATGAGCAGTAATTGTTGTAGAATTATTTCCATTGGGTAATTCAAATTATCGCAAACATTAGGACATTAATTTTGTTGAGTAGAAAATAAAAGATCTTGACTAGGCTTGGCAAAGACGTTCTGGGCTTGGCGTGGGCACGCTCACATGTCTGACAGTCAGCTGGCTGTTGGCAGATGTAAAATAACCTCTGCTTAGACTATTGGCTCCACTTCATGCATCACTTCATCCAGCAGACCAGCCTGGGCATCTTTTGATGATGATCTAAGAGGTACAAGTGAGAGAACAGAAGTATGCTGTGCCTTATGAGGCTTAGGCTCAGATCTGGAACACTTGTCACTCCTGCCACATTCTATTGGCCTAAAGTTGCAAGGCCAAGCCAGATTAATGGAATGAAGAAATAGAAATGATGAGAGTTTTTGCAAAGACACATTGCAAGGATTGTGGACATGACATAGGGATTTGGGGAGGTGGGTGAAAAGAGTGGAGAATTGTATTCACCTTTACAGTCAATTTACCAAACCCTCTAAAATCTGTGTTAAAAACAGTATCCAGATTTATGTTTCTAGAAAATAAGTCATTGCACTGGCTCAAGCCATTAATGACTTATTAGTATATTTGAAATACATTCCAAACTCCTTATCAAGACTTACAATGCCTTTTATGATATCATTTCTGCCTTCTCTGATGTCATTTTCTACTACCCTCAACAGTGAACTTTCTTATGAGTTCATCTCATATCCCCAGCTTGTCAATAAAATTCCCAACATATAGTAAGCACTATTCAGAATGCATGCTAAATAAATAAATGGGTTAATTAATATAAAATATTTTTAACAGTCACCAATGCATTTGTTGAAAAAAACTAATGTAATATTAAAAACAGCCTTAGATAAAAAGATGATGCTATCTCATTTTTCCTATTAGACTAAATATATCCTAGATATAATTAGAGTGGCACTTAAACAGTTGAATTTAATAGTATTCCTTTTCACATCAAGTTCCAAAATCTCCATTTACGTCTATTAACATTATACCATGTGATTCCTAATTTTAGACTGGGATCACGAGTGGAAGGGAAAATACTATAAAGAACATCATTGGTTCAAACAACAAAACTATATGATGGGAAGTAATTAGGTAAAATGTTACTTGTAAGTGTACTCAAGTTAATAACTGCAGTGTGAATTTCACTATTATTAAAGAACACATATTTGTATATTTAGGAACATATATTTATATATTTAGGGACTTCACAAATATTTCAAAAATATGTGATAAGTATGTGTGTGTGTGTGTGTGTGTGTGTGTGTGTGGAGAGAGACAGAGACAGAGAGAGAAATGTATGGATGGATAAAATAGTAATGTAATGGATAAAAGCTTAGAGGTATTCTTTGCAATATTCTTGCACTTATAATTTTCTGTAAATTTTATTATTTTCCAAATAAAAGTTATCATATTATACACAGCAATAACAAATCTAGACAAAATCTGTATCACTGTAAGTTTGGTATCCTTCCTCCAATATTTTGAGCATCACATTAAAATTTTGTTTCCTGTGGGCACCTGGGTCACTCAATCTGTTAAGCATTTAACTCTTGAAATAGGCTCAGGTCATGATCTCATGGTTCCTGGGATCACTTCTGGGCTGATGGCATGGAGCCTGCTTGGGATTCTCTCTGTGTGTCCCTCCCCTGCTTGCATGTGTGTGTGCTCACTCACTCTCTCTCTCTCTTTCTCTTTCTCTCTCTCTCTAGATAAATAAAACAAATTGTTTCCCAGAGCATCCACTGAAGTTAAGCATCCACCTCTTAATTTCAACTCAGGTCATAATCTCACAGTTTGTAGTTTCTTTTTTTTTCCATAATATTTTATTGTCAAATTGGTTTCCATACAACACCCAGTGCTCTTCCCC
>PJEM01017666.1:0-21239 GCA_004023845.1 Helogale parvula
TGCTGTCACAAGGATTTTCATGTATTTATAACTCCTACCTTTATTTAATGTGAATATCCATTATTTGGTGTATGAGAACTATTTTTTTCCAAAGATAACCAATTGTCCCAAGATCCTTTATTGAATAGCCATCAATTTTCCTACAAATTAAAATAGACATTATTTTGTTTTAAAAAATTATATGAACTTATTACATATAGTTGACCTATGTAAATGACATGTTTTTCTGTTCATATACTTTTCTTTTTTATGACCATACCCATGCCATAATTTCTTATGTAATTTAATAAGCCGTCTTGATGAGTTGTGTTGGAATTCTGCTAAATATGCCTTTACTTTTAAAGAGTCATTAATTTACTTATTCATATATATTTATTTCTGAGAGAGAGAGAGAGAGAGAGAGAGAGAGTTTGCAAGTAGTGGGAGTGGCAGAAAAAGAAAGGTGGAGCCGCAGTCAGAAGATAGAAAGCTGGCTCTGTGCTGACAGCACAGAGTCTGATGTGGGGCTTCAAATCACAGACTACGAAATCATGACCTGAGCCGAAGTATGACGCTTAACAGACTGAGCCACCTAGGCAACGGACATAAAGTGTCATTTAAGATCTGACATCACCACTAATTAAGTGCTTCTATTTAGAGGTATTGTACACTCACTATTTCCTTGTGCTTTTCTTTGGGTCATTTCATCAAGATACATGGTCCTTATACAAGCCTTGCTCATTTCCTGTGAAGTTTTATCTAAGCATGTGCATTTGGTATCTACAGCTATAAGGAGGTTAATATTCTTGAGTTACATTTTCTAACTTTTCTCTTTTGCTCATGGATTTTTGCCTGCTCATGCATCATCTGGGTTTCTGGTAGAAAGGCCGGCTGAGTGGAAGCAATGCTGTCAGTCTGGGCCTGCAGGGTTGTGGACGCTGCCACCATCAGATTCTGCAAGCTGGTAATCATATGATACATCTCCCTGTGTTTGTGCCCAACTTGGGGTTACTGGCTGCCTCACTTGCCTTTACTTCAATTTAGCCATCATTCTTTCATCTTTCTTAAAAAACACACATAATTTGTTTCTTAAGCTGAAGCTTTAAACAAGGATATAATGGGACCTGATTCTTCTTGGAAGAAAATTTCTTATTCCCTGTGGTCAGCTCCTGCTACACCACTGCGGCCTTTCTGAATATATTTTCCCAAGCATTCATCACATTCATAGCTGTTGGTTTAGTGGTGATTATGTATCTCTCGAGAAACATTCTTTTCTCCACTTTGGTGCTTATTTCTTGTCAAACAAGGGCTTGTGTGTTGCAGAATGAAGGAAATCATGTGATACATAAATATATATATGTCTATTTATATAAGATATTGACTTTAGATTTACATATGCATTATCTCCTTTATTATTAACAACCCCCTTATAAGGTAGGTGGTATTTCACAACTGAGAAACAAGAAGTATAGAGAGGAAACAAATTTTTCCTTGGGCAAATATTTGGTGTTAATACTCTGATTCTAGAAATGAAAAATCCTTAATACTCTTCTCTTAGCACTTAGTTTGCATTTAAAGACTGAATTGGTTTGAAACAGAATATTCAGTTTAACATAACTAAAGTCTGTCTGGTTTATCCCCATTCTACAAAGAGACTGGGCAGTGTGTTTCTCTTTAGCCTTTCAAAATGAAAGTATTTAGCTCTTCTCATCAGACTCTTCCTACACATTGGGCATAATAAATAAGCACAATCTTCAATTCTCATCTTCTAATAAGATCACATCATCTGAGGATATTGTGGTAAGTGGCCAATTAGCCATTACTCCCATATTTGTGTTCTGCACATTTTCCTCTCAACATTTGCCAAAATTTGATTAACTTTCTTAATATTTGCAGTGTTACATCCTCTTTCCTTACAAATCCCTCAACACATCATTAAAAAGGCAGAGTGACACTAATTCACTCTAAGATTTACACATGGTAATTATGTAAGAGTTAGCCATTTCCAGCTACATACTCAATATAGGTTGGACTGAAGCACTACTTCTTCCCAAGATTCTGGCCCTATATCTAATTCCATAATTTCCCTGCAATATGATAAATGGGGATACTCATTTTTTACATTAAGCTTTCCAATGAATTATAATATCCAAAATTCTTGTAAAGATTTCTTCAGTAAATTTTCATCAACTGAATCCCACAGATTCTGCGTTGAAAACACAAGATTATTCAGAGATATTTACACAATGAAATTTAACCTCTTCACCTCAATCTAGTAAATAGGAAAATTTCTTAACAAACAACATTCTGATTTCTCTATTGATTTTTGGTCCCTACTTTTAGAAGGAAGTGGCCATTGCAGTAAAGATACTAGCAAATCAAATTCAACAACATATGAAAAAAATTATCCACAATGATAAAGCAAGATTCATTCCTGGGCCACAGGACTGCCTCAATATTCAGAAAACAATCAATTTGATGCATCACATTAATAAAAGAAACAATAAGAACCATATGATCCTGTCAATAGATGCAGAAAAAGCATTTCACAAAATACAACATCCTTTCTTATTAAAAACCCTCAAGAAAGTCAGGATAGAAGGAACATACATAAAAATCATAAAAGCCATTTATGAAAATCCCACAGCTCATATCATCCTTAGTGGGGAAAAGCTGAGAGCTTTTTCCCTGAGATCAAGAAATCAACAGGGATGTCCATTCTCATCACTTTTGCTTAACATGGTGGTGGAAGTCCTAGCATCAACAATCAGACAACAGGATGAAATAAAAGGCATCCAAATTGGCAAAGAAGAAATCAAATTTTCACTTTTCACAGAAGACATGATACTCTATATGGAAATTCCAAAACACTCCACCAAAAGACTGCTGGAACTGATACATGAATTCAGCCAAGTTGTAGGGTACAAAACCAATGCAAAGAAATCAGTTGCATTTCTAGACACCATGAATGAAGCCACAGAATGAGAAATCAAGAAATTGATCCCATTCACAATTGCACTACAAACCATACAATCTAGGAATAAACCTAACCAAAGATGTTAAAGATGCTGAAAACCATAGCAACTTACAGAGGACATGGAAGAAGACACAAAGAAATGGAAAAACATTAATCACTCATGGATCAAAAGAATAATTATTGTTAAAATATCAATACTACTCAAAGAAACCTACACATTCAATGCAATTCCAATAAAAATTGCACTGACATTCTTCTCAGAGCTAGAAAAAACAATCCTAAAATTTTTATGGAAACACAAAAGACCCCGAATATCCAGAGGAATATTGAAGAAGAAAACCAAAGTGGGAGGCATCACCATCCCAGACTTTAGCCTCTACTATAAGTCTGTAATCATCAAGATATTATTGTATTACACAAAAACAAACACATAGACCAATGGTATAGAATAGAAAACCCAGAATTGGACCCACAAATGAATGGCCAACTAATTTTCAACAAAGCAGGAAAGAGCATCTAATGGAAAAAAATACAGTCTCTTTAGCAAATGGTACTGGGAGATCTGGACAGCAACATGCAGAAGAATGAACCTGTACCACTTTCTTACACTATACACAAAAATAAACTCAAAATGGATGAAGAACCTAACTGTGAGACAGGAAACCATCAAAACCCTAGAGGAGCAAGTAAGCAACAACCTCTTTGACCTCAGTCACAGTAATTTCTTGCTCAACACATCTCCAAAAGCAAGGAAATTAAAAAGCTAAAATGAACTATTGTGACCTCACCAAGATCAAAATCTTCTGCAATGCAAAGAAAAAAATCAAGAAAAATAAAAGGCAGCCAATGCAATAGGAAAAGATAGCTGCAAATCACCAATAGGATAAAGGGCTAGTATCCAAAATGTATAAAGAGCTTACCAAACTCAACACCCAAAAAGCAAATAATCCACTGAAGAAATGGGCAAAAAACATGAATAGACACTTTACCAAAATAGTCATCCAGATGGCCAACAGACACATGAAATAATGCTCAGTGTCACTCATCATCAAGGAAATGCAAATCAAAGGGCACACCGAAATACCTCCTCTTACCAGTCAGAGTGGCTAAAATGAACAAATCAGTAGATGCTGATGCTGGCGAGGATGTGGAGAAATGGGAACCCTCTTGCACTGTTGGTAGAAATGCAAACTAGTGCTGTTGCTCTAAAAACAGCATGGAGGTTCCTCAAATGATAAAAATAGAACTATCTTATGACCTAGCAATAGCACTAGTAGGAATTTACCCAAGGAATACAGAAGTACTGACGCATAAGGACAGGTGTACCCCAATGCTTTGGGCAGCGCTCTCAACTATAACCAAATGATGGCAAAAGCCTAAATGTCCATCAACTGATGAATGGAACAAGAAGATGTGGCTTATATATACAATGGAATACTACTTGGCAATGAGAAAGAATGAAATCATGCCATTTGCAGCAATGTGGATGGAACTGGAAGGTATTATGCTGAGTGAAATACGTCAGCCAGAGAAGAACAGATATCATATGTTTTCACTGATATGGGGATCCTGAGAAAGTTAACAGACCATGGGGGAAGCGATAGGGGGGGAAATGGTTACCAACAGAGGGCTGGAGGTAAACTACAAGAGACTCTTAAATACAGAGTACAAACTGAGGGTAGATGGGGGGGTGGAGGAGAGGGGAAAATGGGTGATCAGCATTAAGGAGGGAACTTGTTGGGATGAGCAGTGGGTGTTTCATGTAAGCCAATTTGACAATAAATTATATGCATAAAAAATAATTGAGCCAATTAAAGTTTCCTCTTATTTCTATGAGATTGTTACTTATTCTTCATCACTGTATCCAATTAACTTCTTTTTTTACCTTCCTTTGAGAACTATGAGAGAAAAATATAAGAAAAGGAGCATCTATTAAGAAGTCAAATGTTTGTGGGGCCCCTGGGCAGCTCAGTTGGTTAAACGTCGAACTTCAGCTTAGGTCATGATCTCATTGTCAGTTGGTTCAAGCACAGGTCGGACTCTGTGCTGACAGCTCAGAGCCTGGAGCCTGCTTCAGATTCGGTATCTCTGTCTCTTTCTGCCACTCTTCCCCCTGATGGTCTGTCTCTCTGTCTCTTAAATATAAATAAACATTAACAAATAAAAAATGAAATGAAATATTTGTAAAAGAACTGTTGGCTATCGTGCACATTTTTCAGTTAGTGAGAATCATGAGCTGAAGTAAACTCTTAGATTCTGCTCTACCTGCGTTTGGGAGTAAAAGGCAAGAGGGAAAGTCATTTACTTCCGAATCTTGATCTGAATTAGGTACCATTGGAACAATAACCAAAGGTTGTAATGTTCTGAGTTCCAAAGCAGATAGGCTTTTTCTAAGCTCTTTTTTGACAGCTTTGTTGAGGGATTATTTATATACCATAAAATTATGCCATTTTAGGTGCATGACCTCCTAATTCTTAGTAATTTATATTGTGCAACTATAACCACAGTTCAGTTTTAGAACAAGTCCATCGACTTCCCACAAAGTCCATTGTGTCCTTAGGCAATTCATTTCAGTTCTCCTGCTCCAGACCGAAGCACATACTAAATCACATTCAGCCTTTATTCTTTTGTCCACTCTGGATGTGGATGTTCATTCCTGTTGTATCATGTATTAAATGGGGTTCCTTTTTATTCCTAAACTGTATTTTATGCCACATTTTTTGTATTTACTAGTTGGTAGACATGTGAATGGTTTCCACTTTTGGCTACTATGAATAATACTGCTATGAACATTCATGGACAAGTCTTTGAAGGCACATATATTTTTATATCTTTTGGGTAGACACTGGAGTGATCAAACGCAGGCCTGTTTTCCAACAGACCATGGCAAAGGAAAGTTTTTCACAAATGCCTCATAGAGTAAGAATATATATATGCCTATTTTAAGCAAAGCACTTTGAAAGAAAGGAGTGAGGTGAGTTGAGAACATTAGATTTAAGTGCAACCTCCATTAATAACACAATGAGAAAGTGCTGGAAGAGTTTCAAGAATATTGTAGAGGAATTTGAAATTAAAATTTTAAATCACAGTACTGAGCACAGCCATCTTGACACCTAGATAAATGGGGAACTTGGTAATATTTAAAAATTTGGATATTTCATTTGTCATAGGTTTTTCTTAAACTTTTACAAATGCATTCAAATATTATGTAAGTTAATAACTGAATTGAGTACCTGTTCAAATTTTACATCCAAGATCATTGTCCCACTCAACTTACAGCAGTCCTTGGTAGCTCCAAAAGGCTTTCAGGGTTCTCTGGCCTCCATTCTAAGAATATTAGATAGAAGGCCTTAAGGTGGAATCATGTGGTTAGTTCAGTTCATTAAGCTTAGCTTAGTCTTAGCCAATCGGGGCTTCTTTATGTAAATAAAGGTTCTGGGGGAAGAATTAGAATGAAGCCATATTATTTCCTCAAGCAGATAGTTAAGCTAAAGCAATTAAAGGCCTGGAAATTACTAGATTGTGGTTAGTGTCACAAGCACAAAATGTTAAATAATAAGACATTGGTTGCACCTTACTTGTCCAAACCTATCTAAATGCAATTAAATCACTAAAATAAAAAGATTTGCACTCCAGATGTAGTGATATCTTAATAGTTTGATTTGTATGGAACTCAGACTGCTCAGAGAGTTTGAATCCTGGATACATTCCACCTATACACTTGGAATTATGTTTTTGAAAGAATTTATTGATATGAATTTGGAAGTATCTTCTAAAATTTAGATTTCGTTTTTTTCAAAATTCAAGAAGATCCATCTCTCTTGGTCTAAAGGCCCTTACAACATTAGGATCGGTTACTAAAGGTGTTTGTTTGAAAAGGTAAATGTTGAGGTTGAGGTCATTGAATATAACATTAAAGGAGAATTAGGTATTTCTAAAAGATCTGCATTTCAGTGTCTTTTATTATCAACTTACTATTATCAACTATTTTTATGAGATTCTCTTGAGATTAACAGTACCCTTATGCTGATGTAGTTTTTATCCAAGGAGCATTGGATTTCTGTCTGACATTGGTGCTCCTTTGATAATGAAACAGCACATATTGAACCAGCCCCATAGAACTTGACCATAAAGGGAAAAGTGAAAATTTCATATTTAGGACTTAATATTTTAGTTCGCCTCAGAAACTTAATCTTTTGGGTAGTATGAAATTAAAAAAGATGACTCTGGTGGAAAGGTGAGAACTGGAATAGTCGGCTCTCCTACTAACTGAGAGTTTCCAATCATTCACTTAATCTCTGACCCTCAATTTCCTCATCTGTAAGGAAGGGATTACAATACTTCCTGAGCATGAAAATTTTATTTAAGAAGGAAATTAGCAAAAACATTTTGAAATTGGTGAGTTATCGTCGATGTTGTTCACAAGGCTTTGTCTACAAAACAGCCCACATTTCCCACTCCACCATTTCCTCCTGCCTCATACAATGAATTTATAAGGAAAATGTGTACTGCCATGAGTTGAATATTTGTGTCTCCCCAAATTCAAATATTTAAATCCTACCCCACAAAGTGATGATGTGCGTTTGGGGATGTAATGGTTGGGTTTAGTGGTCTTATGAAAAGCTATTGCATTGCAGTGCAACTTCTCCCTCTGCCCAGAGCACCTGCCTTCCCTCCCTCACAGGTATTGTTCATCTGGGCACTTCCTAGTCCTCATGCAAATCTCAGTGTGTGTCCTGGTAGAATCCGAAGTAAAACATCTTATGAAATGACTTCACTTATACAGACTGGTGAACCAATGGCAGAACAGCACTAGAGCAGAACCTGCTGAGGGCGCATTTGGCAGGATGGGTGTTGACTAGGGCCCTTGGCTATCCACAGACCCCATGCGGTGCTAGGGAACTGGTCCTGGGTGGGTTCTAGAAGTGTATATGAACATTTTACCTATCCACTATATATCAGGTTGGAAGAAGCCAGGGATCCTAGATATTTTCTCATGTGAACACAGACCTAAAGGGAAGAAAAACTGTTGCAGAAACAGAAGACAGAGAAATAATATAAAAACTGTAAATTTTATTCCTTATATCAGCCACTTGTTCAAGTTTCATCTCCAATAGATTCTTTGGTATCTATAGCTAGTTGTAGGGGTTTTTGAACTTGTCCAAATTTAGGGATGCATGAAAGATGGGTTGAAGGGGGTATATGCCATCATCCTAGAAACAAAACCAGAGTGATAGAGTTTTGATCCTAGGATATTAAATGAGCTTGGGCAGCTATGATGTATTTTAAGCTCCTCTGGAAACAACTGATCTCAAATAAAGTCATGGCCTTCCTGGTATGCTTCTCCCTGTAACAGTATTTGTAATATAGCTGTAGAGAAAAACAACCACCTGTGCTTGTTCCTTGGAACCTGCCCATTCTTATGTTCTTTGCCTGAAATTTCCTTTTTGCCTGCTCTTTCCAGGTAACAATTGTACTGTATTTAAACCTCATCTCAGTCCCTCTTTCGTAAAACTCCAGACAGAAGAGAGTCCTTATTTAACATCTGTCATTCAACTCTATTGAAAGGAGACTAATGGGGGTAGCATCAGCATCTTTGCAGTATAAGTTGTTCATTTTTCTCCTCCTTTCTATTTACGTCTAAGAGGACATTCATGACTGAATAAAAGTGCCTCTACAGAGCATACAAGGATATTAAAGACCATCTCGCTGCATTCAAAAGTTGGTGGATTGAATACAGCACACTTTCTTAATAAAAACCCTTGAGAAATTCGGAATAGAAGGAGCTTACCTAAACATTATAAGAGCAGTTTATGAAAAACCCACAGCTAATATCATCCTCAATGGGGAAAAACTGAGAGCTTTCCCCCTGAGATCAGGAACACGACAGGGGTGCCCACTCTCACCATTGTTGTTTAACATAGTGCTGGAAGTCCTAACATCAGCAATCAAACAACAAAAAGAAATAAAAAGCATCAGAATTGGCAAAGAAGAAGTCAAACTTTCACTTTTTGCAGATGACATGATACTCTACATGGAAAACCCAATCGACTCCACCAGAAGCCTTGCAGGGTACAAAACCAATGTACAGAAATTAGTTGCATTCCTATACACCAATAATGAAGCAGCAGAAAGAGAAATCAAGAAAATGATCCCATTCACAATTGCAGGAATAACCATAAAATATCTAGCAGTAAACCTAACCAAGGATGTAAAAGACCTATATGATGAAAACTATAGAAAACTTATGAAACAGATTGAAGAAAACACCAAGAAATGGAAAAACATTCCCTGTTCATGGATTGGAAGAATAAACATTGTTAAAATGTCATTACTACCCAAAGCAATCTACACATTCAATGCCATCCCCATCAAAATTGCACCAGCGTTGTTCTCAAAGCTAGAACAAGCTATCCTCAAATTCATATGGAACCACAAAAGACCCAATAGCCAAAGTATTATTGAAGAAGAAAACCAAAATGGGAGGCAGCACAATCACAGACTTTAGCATCTACTACAGAACTGTCATCATCAAGACAGTATGGTATTGGCACAACAACAGACACATAGACCAATGGAATAGAATAGAGAACCCAGAACTGGGCCTACAAATGTACAGCCAATTAATTTTTGACAAACTAGGAAAGAGTATGGAATGGAAAATGACTGCCTCTTTAGCAGGTGGAGATGGGAGAACTGGACAGCAACATGCAGAACAATGAAGCTAGACCACTTTCACACCATACACAAAAATAAACTCAAAATGGCTGAAGGACCTGACCGTGAGAAAGGAAACCATCAAAACCCTCAAGGATAAGGCAGGAAACAACCTCCTTGACCTCAACCGCAGCAATCTCCTACTCAACACATCCCCAAAGGCAAGGGAAATGAAAGCAAAAATGAACTATTGGGACCTCATCAGGATAAAAAGCTTCTGTACTGCAAAGGAAACAATCAAGAAAACTATAGGCAACCGACAGAATGGGAAAAGATAGTTGCAAATGACATATCAGATAAAGGGCTAGTATCCAAAATCTACAGGGAATCACCAAACTCCACACCGGAGAAACAAATAACCCAGTGAAGAAATGAGCAGAAGACATGAACAGACACTTCTCCAAAGAGGACATCCAGATGACCTACAGGCACATGAAACGGTGCTCAACATCACTCATCATCAGGGAAACACAAATCAAAACCATACTGAGATACCACCTCATGCCAGTCAGAGTGGCTAAAATAAACAAATCAAGAGACTACCGATGCTGGCGAGGGTGTGGAGAGAAGGGCAGCCTCCTACACTGTTGGTGGCAGTGTAAACTGGTGCAGCCGCTCTGGAAAACAGTGTGGAGGTTCCTTAAAATCTATCAATAGAACTCCCCTATACCCAGTAATAGCACTGCTAGGGATTTACCCAAGGGATACAGAAGTGCTGACTCATAGGGGCACACATACCCCAATGTTCATAGCAGCACTGTCAACAATAGCCAAATCATGGAAAGAACCTAAATGTCCGTCACCTGATGAATGGATCAAGAAGAAGTGGTATATATTTACAATGGAGTATTACATGGCAATGAGAAAGAATGAAATATGGCCATTTGTAGGAAACTGGATGGACCTAGAGGGTGTCATGCTAAGTGAAATAAGTCAGGCGGAGAAGGACAGATACCATATGTTTGAACTCATAGGTCTAACAGCAGAACAGAAGAAACCTAATGGACGACTAGGGGGAGGGGAAGAGGGAAAGAAAGAGGGGGAGAGAGGGGGATGCAAAACCTGAGAGACTACTGAATACTGAAAACGAATCGAGGGTTGAAGGGGGAGGGAAAAGACATGGTGGCAATAGAGGAGGGCACTTGTGGAGAAGAGCACTGTGTGTTCTATGGAAACCAATTTGACAAAACTATTAAAAAAAGAAAGAAAGAAAGCCTAAGAGGAGAATATTAAATGAAAAAAAAAATTCAAGAACACATTAATATATCTTGGACCTGGTTCAAGTGGGATTTATCTCTAGGATACAAATTCTCTTCAACACATACAACTTAATAAATGTAACATATCAATAAAATCAAAAATAATACCATAGGATCTCTATAGACACAGAAGAATGGAACTGATAACATACAGCATCTTTCATGTTATAAAGACTTAATAAATTGAGTGAAGTAGGATTATATCTCCACGTAAGGACTACATATGACAGCTAATATCATGTTCAATAGTGTTGGTGTGAAAGCGTTTCCTCCAAGATCAAGAGCAAGACTTGGATGCCTACTCTCACCTCTCCTGTGGTACTAGAAGTCCCACCTAGACCAATTAGGCAAAACAGGAAAATAAAAGGCAACTTATTCAGAATGTAAGATGTAAAAGAGTCAATCTCTGCATAAGATATGATTTTATATATAGAACATCCCAAAGAATCAATCATAATACTATTTATACTAATCATCCATCTGAGTCAAATTGCAGGATACAAAATCAATATACAGAAATCAGTTTCATTTCTTTACAGTAAAAATGAAATATCCAAAAGAAAAATAAAGAAAAATGTCTCATTCATAGTAGCATCAGAAACAATAAAATCCTAGTAAATTTAGCCAGGGAAGTGAAAGACCTATACAATGAAAAGTACAAAACTGTGCTGAAAGAAATCAAAGAAGACACAAACAAATGGAAAGACATCTCGTGTTTATGGATTAGAAAACTTAATTTCATTAAATGTCTTTATTACCCAAAGCCATCTACAGTTTCAATGCAATAGTCATCTAAATATCAAAAGCATGCTTCACAGAAATAAAAGAAGCAACTCTAAACCTTATGTTTTAATGGTTAACTCTGATATGCTTAGCTTTTTACCTATTCATGTTTATCTTACTTATTAGTTGAGTTTCATGGATGTGTAAAAGAGTTTTCATCAAACTTGGGAAATTCTTGACCATAATTTCTCCAAAGACTTTTTCTGTTCTTTCCTCTCATTCTCGCACATATGTTGGTATGCTTGATGTGTTCTACAGTTCTCTGAGGTTATATTCAGTTTTCTTTATTCTTTGTCCTTTTCATTCTTTGTAATTCTTTTCTCCATTAATCTATCTTCATGTTCCATGATTTTTTCTTCTCCAGATCAAAGCCATAGGCTAAGTCTAGTGACTCAACAAATGGACATTTTTTAATAGCAGTTTTGTTTGCTAACCCAGTATGTGGGTCCATTAAGAAAGATTTTTTTTTATTAATTGCTCTTTTTACCTGAATATATGCTACACTTCCTGATTTTCAACATATGGTACTTTTGTTGAAAATTGGACTTTTTTTGGTAATATATTATACACTCTTTGAATTCTAATATTTTCCAATAAGTGGTTGTTCTGCTTTTTTGCTTTCTTTCATTTAGTGTGTGTGTGTGTGTGTGTGTGTGTGTGTGTGTGTGTGCGCACTACTAGAATGAATTCTATAGAGTCTATCTGCAGGATTATGCACACTTTGATGACATACTCCGATATTTTTTTAAATTCTTGTGTTATATTAAAGATGAAGAAAACATAGCTTTGTGGTGGGTCAATATTAGGTTAGAGGTTGTGTTTAAACCCCTTAAGTGGTTAATTTTCCTCTTTTCACCCTTATATGGTTAGCCTATAATTAAAATTTGCAATAACAATAAGTTTAGTTTCCTCAATTTCTTTGTTTTAGTGAGTCATAATTATTTCTTTCTAGCAATTAACAACTTTTGCTTCATGAAATGTGTTATGTTTTAATTTAGAAAACTCTGTGAGTAAAAGGTTGTCTAAATAATTGCAAGGTCCAATTTCTATCCCATTAAACATTTTTTTCCTAACAGTAATGATTTATCCATAAAAGGGATTATTTGGATCAAATTTTTAGTTAATGAAGGGTGAGAATAGAAGGTATGAAACCATGAATACCAGAGTTACTGAGGGTAGTTCTAACTAAGAAACACAAGCTTCCTTTGCTTGGTGACATGATCACTGAATAGGGGTGAGAGGAGATATGTTAGGAAGGACTTGAGGCAAGTTCCAAATTAGACAGTGTGCCCACTATGACATCAATAGATGCCATTTATCTTCGTTTATGGAAAGAAATGTTTGTTATTCAAGGAGCACAAATAATAGAGGAGAAGCAGCACATAAGGTTAATAATCAAAGTACATGTAGAGGTAAATTGAATAAACCTTAGAATTGTTATCCTTTATGGCCATTCTATTTAGGAGACAAACTGACTAGATAGAGCGTGGAGCCCATGAAAAACAGGAAGAGCCAACCTCAGGTCCTATTTCCTCTCTGTGATATAGTAGTATGAAGAACATGCCAAAGGTGACAACATTATGGGGGATAATTGAAGGTACATGGTGATCGGTAATTAAGTGAGTATTACAATTGTGTCAAGCATATTGTCGAATTTGTGAAAGTGCTCAATCCTCCAAAACATTGTCTTTACTCCTTGCATATATGGATGTCTTCTCTCAACTTCTCAGTTGTTCACACTACACGTATTCTCAATTCTGTTTCATAAGAAAAAACACAAATATTTAAAGTAACTAAAAGTACTACTATCGAAGTAAAAGCAATTCAATCCATTATACTCCTGACCTATGGCCATTAGAGTATCATCGATGGGATAGCAAGTAAAGTATCCTTATTTTTCTGGTGTAATTCAATAACAGAGATTTCGAACCCTGCCCAGCAGCTCTGAGTAGTACTGAGCTGCTTGAACAATTCATTATCAATTATTTTGTGGTGAATGTATTAGAGCTTTTCACTAGATTATTGGTTGTTCTCCTGATCAACATTTGCCTAATCCCTCCTCCTGAGTTTTTGATTCTGGGAGCTCTGCTAATTGGTGAATCATTAAATCTCCTTGTGGAAATTTAGTCTTTCTCTTTGTTTTTCTCCATCAGCAGCAACACAATTATTCTTCTGACTGGAATTTATAGCAGAAATTAACTCTTCATTTCAAAGAACTAGTATGGTGAGTTGATTCATTCTTTATTGGGAGTGAAAATCTTTTTCTTTCTCCTTTCTCGGTTCTTTGGAAGGTCTAATAACTTAATGGACATAAAATAGATTAACAGGAGAAAAATTTAGTTACATATGTATGGCTGCTCCACAAAGTCATGAATAGTCTAAAACAATCCGACAATTGAGGGTGAGCTACCACCTGGAGCTAAGGAGAGGGGAACAGGGGGTAAAATATTCAAAGAGAAAGAAGACAATTCACAAGCGTATGAGAAGAGCATACTCTTGGGAAACAGATGTGTGTCCTGTCATGTGGTTGGAGTCTCTCTGAAACAAAGTGTTATATGTGATAATCAACTCTCTTCATGGTGCAGACTCCCATCCAAATTCTTTCAGGCACTTAAGGCAAAATAATAAAGTTTCTGAATCTGCTGGGTCTTAATTGTTTTCAGCTAAAAAAAAATCCTCCTTCAAAATTGGTACTTTCAAGAATGACATAGTCTGCGTCCTTTCTCTTGCCTGAACAGTACTAATTATCCAGTTGCAGGTTTTGGATAAGGTTCTAAACACTAAGCCAAATATATGTAAGCTATCAGCTCTTATGTATGAAACACAAATATACTGTAACATTTTGCTTTGATTTTCAATAAATTGAGCCATTATATTATATTAAATATTTATTTAGAAATTTATAAACATGTACTAAGAGGAAGACATAATTCACCACAATAGTAGCAATTATACTGGGTTCTAATGTAAGTAGAATATGATAGCGGAAATATGTTTACTTCCTCAAAGGATCAAGATTTTGCATGGTTATCATTATTGTTTTGATCTTAAGATGTGGAATAGGATAGTTTTAAGAAGCTACTACTTCTTTATAATGGAGATTAATATTAGAGCCCAATAGGTATGGAGGTGTAAATTAGGTTGGTTTTTTGGATTGCAAAGAAGAGGTGACTTAAGTCAGTCTACTGACAGAATAGCTCATACCCTCTCACTTCTACCTTTCCATGTCTGCTCCCCCTCTTCCTTCCCTGGATGTGAATTCATGTTGAATTCAACTAATTTATAGCTTTCATAAATCTCTTGTAAAGAGAAGCTATCAATCCTAGGTTTTCCAGTAACAGTATGACTATCTATCTATCTATCTATCATTTATTTATATCAATCTATCTATTTATTTAGTCTTTTTATTATACTGTATTGTCCACTTGGTTTACATATAACACCTAGTGTTCATCCCAACAAGTGCTTTCCTCCATGCCCATCACCATTTTCCCCTCTATCCCCACCTATCAACCCTAAGTTTGTTCTTAGTATTTAAGAGTCTCTTATGGTGTGCCTCCCTCTCTTTCCCTAACTCTTTTCCCCCCTTCCCCTCACCTATTGTCCCCTGTTAAGTTTCTTTTGTTTCACATATGAGTGAATACATATGGTATCTATTTCACTTAGCACAATACTCTTGAGTTCCATCCACATTGCTACAAACGGCCAGATTTCATTCTTTCTCATTGTCATATAGTATTCTATTGCATACATAAAGCACATCTTCTTGATCCATTCATCAGTTGGTGGACATTTAGGCTTTTTCCGTGATTTGGTTATTGTGGAAAATGCTGCTATGAACATTGGGGAACATGTGCCCCTATGCATCAGCACGCCTGTACTACCTGGGTCAATTCCTAGCAGTGCTATTGCTGGGTCATAGGCGAGTTCTATTGTTAATTTTTAAGGAACTTGTACACCATTTTCTAGAGTGTCTGCACCAGTTTACATTCCTACCAACAATGTAGCATGGTGCCCATTTCTCCACATCCTTGCCAGCATCTATAGTCTCCTGATTTGTTCTTTTAGCCACTCTACCAGCATGAGGTGGCATCTCAGTTTAATTTTGATTTGTATTTGCCTGATAATGAGTGATGCTGGGCATCGTCTCATGTGTCTATTGGTCATCTGGATGTCCTCTTTGGAGAAGTGTCTATTCATGTCTTCTGCCCATTTTCACTGGATTATTCATTTTTCGGGTATGGAGTTTGGTGAGTTCGTTATAGATTTTGGATACTAGCCCTTTATCCGATATGTCATTTGCAACTATCTTTTCCCATTCCGTCTGTAGGCTATTAGTTTTCATGATTGTTTCCTTTGCAGTGCAGAAGCTTTAAATCTAGATGAGGTCCCAACAGTTCAATTTTGCTTTGGGTTTCCTTGCCTTTGGACATGTGCCAAGTAAGAAATTGCTGTGGCTCAGATCAAGGAGGTTGTTTCCTGCTGTCTCCTGTATTGTTTTGATGGTTTCCTGTCTCACATTCAGGTCCATCATCCATTTTGAGTTTAATTTTGTGTATGGTGTAAGAAAGTTGTCTAGTTTCATTCTTCTGCAAGTTGCTGTACCGTTCTCCCAGCAGCACCTGTTAAAGAGACTGTCTTTTTTCCATTGGATACTCTTTCTTGCTTTGTCAAAGATTAATTGGCCATACCTTTGTGGGTCCAATTCTGTGTTCTCTATTCTATTGCATTGGTCTATGTGTCTGTTTTTGTGCCAATACCGTAGAGTCTTGATGATTACAGCTTTGTAGTAGAGGCTATAAAATCTGGAATTGTAATGCCTCCTGTTTTGGTTTTCTTCTTCAATATGACTTTGGGTATTTGGCGTCTTTTGTGGTTCCGATCAAATTTTATGATTGTTCTAGCTTTGAGCAGAATGCTGGTGCAACTTTGATGGGGATTGCATTGAATGTGTAGATTGCTTTGGGTGATAATGACATTTTAATAATATTTATTCTTCCGATCCATGCGCATGGAATGTTTTTCCATTTCTTTGTGTCTTCTTCAATTTCCTTCATAAGTTTTGTATAGTTTTCAGCATATGGATAGATCTTTTACATCTTTTTGGGTAGGTTTATTCCTAGGTATTTTATTTTTCATACAATTGTGAATGGGATCAGTTTCTTGATTTCTATTTCTGTTGCTTCATTACTGCTGTATGGAAATGTAATAGATTTCTGCACGTTAATTCTATACCCTGCGACTTTGACGAATTCATGGATCAGTTTTAGCAGACTTTTGGTGGAGTCTGTCATGTTTTCCATGTAGAGTATCATGTCTTCTGTGAAAAGTGAAAATTTGACTTCATCTTTCCCAATTATGATACTTTTTCTTTCATCTTGTTCTGTGAGTGCTGATGCTAGGACCTCCTGCACTATGTTAAACAACAGTGGTGAGAGTGAACATCCTGTCGTGTTTTTGATCTCAGGGAGAAAGCTCCCAGTGTTTCCCCATTGAGGATGATATTAGCTGTGTGCTTTTCATAAATGACTTTTATAATGTTTAAGTACCTCCTTCTATCTGAAAATTCTCGAGGGTTTTTATTAAGAAAGGATGCTGTATTTTGTCAAATGCTTTTTTTTGCATCTATTGACAGAATCATATGGTTCTTATCATTCCTGTAGTTTTTAAATTTTTATTATTATTTTTAATATTTTATTGTCAAGATGGTTTTTATATAACATTCAGTGCTCTTCCCCACAAGTGCTCTCCTCAATGTCCTTCACCCTCCTACACCGTTCCCATTCAGCCATAAGTTTGTTTTCAGTATTTGAAAGTCTCTCATGATTTGCCTCTCTCCCTCTCCCTAACTCTTTTCCCCTTCCCCTCCACATGATTCACTGTTAAGTTTCTCCTGTTACACTCATGAGTGAAAACATATGGTATCTGTTTTTCTCTACCTAACTTATTTCACTTAGCATGACACCCTCGAGTTCCAACCACATTGCCACGAATGGTCAGATTTCATTCTTTCTTATTGCCATGTAGTATTCCATTGCATATATAAAAAAGCATCTTCTTGATCCGTTCATCAGGTGATGGACATTTAGGCTCTTTCCATGATTTGGTTCTGGTTGAAAGTGCTGCTATGAACATTGGGGAACGTGTGCCCCTATGCATCAGCACTTCTGTATCCCTTGGGTAAATCCCTAGCAGTGCTATTGCTGGGGCATAGGGGAGGTCTATTGTTAATTTTTTCAGGAACCTTCACACTGTTTTCTAGAATGTCTGACCAGATTACATTCCTACCAACAGTGTACAAGGGTGCCCATTTCTCCACATGCTTGGCAGCATCTCTAGTCTCCTAAGGTTTTCATTTTAGGCTCTGACCAGTGTGAGGTGGCATCTCAGTGTGGTTTTGATTTGTATTTACCTGATGATGAGCAACGCAGAGCATTGTTTCAAGTGTCTATTGGCCATCTGGATGTCCTTTTTGGAAAAGTGTCTATTCATGCCTTCCGCCTATTTTCTTTTTTTTTTTTAATAGTTTATTGTCAAATTGGTTTACATACAACACCCAGTGCTCTTCCCCATAAGTGCCCTCCACCATCGCCACCACCTCTTTTCCCCCTCCCCCTTCCCCTTCAACTCTCAATTCATTTTCAACATTCAATAGTCTCTCAAGTTTTGTGTACCTCTCTCTCCCCAACTCTCTTTCCCTCTTCCCCTCCCCTAGGTCCTCCATTAGGTTTCTCCTGTTTTCCTGTTAGACCTATGAGTGCAAACATATGCTTTCTGTCCTTCTCTGCCTGACTTATTTTGCTTAGCATGACACCCTCAAGGTCCATCCACTTTCCTACAAATGGCCAGATTTCATTCTTTCTCATTGCCATGTAGTACTCCATTGTGTATATATACCACATCTTCGTGATCCACTCATCAGGTGATGAACATTTAGGCTTTTTCCATGTTTTGGCTATTGTTGACATTGCTGCTATGAACATTGGGGTACATGTGCTCCTATGCATCAGCATTTCTGTATCCCTTGGGTAAATCCCTAGCAATGCTATTGCTGGGTCATAAGGGAGTTCTATGGATAGTTTTTTGAGGAACCTCCACACTGTTTTCCAGAGCTGCTGCACTAGTTTACATTCCCACCAACAGTGTAGGAGGGTGCCCGTCTCTCCACACCCTCGCTAACATCTATAGTCTCTAGATTTGTTCATTTTAGCCACTCTGACTGGCATGAGGTGGTATCTCAGTGTGGTTTTGATTTGTGTTTCCCTAATGATGAGTGATGTTGAGCATCATTTTTGTGCCTGTAGGCCATCTGGATGTCCTCTTTGGAGAAGTGTCTGTTCATGTCTTCTGCCCATTTCTTCACTGGGTTATTTGTTTTGTGGACGTGAAGTTTGGTGAGTTCCTTGTATATTTTAGATACTAGCTGATTGCCGGGCGTGGTGGTGTGCGCCTGTAGTCCCAGCTACTTGGAAGGCTGAGGCAGAAGGATCGCTTGAGCCCAGGAGTTCTGGGCTGTAGTGCGCTATGCCTATTGGGTGTCCTCACTAAGTTCAGCATCAATATGGTGACCTCCCGGGAGCGTGGGGACCACCAGGTTGCCTAAGGAGGGGTGAACCAGCCCAGGTCGGAAACGGAGCAGGTCAAAACTCCCGTGCTGATCAGCCTTCTGCCTATTTTCACTGGACTATTTGTTTTTCAGGTATGGAGTTTGATGTGTTCCTTATAGATTTTAGACACTAGCCATTTATCCGATATATCATTTAAACTATCTTTTCCCATTTGATTCATTGCCAATTAGTTTTTTTTTATTGTTTACTTCCCAGTACAGAAGATTTTTATCTTGATGAGGTCCCAATAGTTCATTTTTGCTTTTGATTCCCTTGTCGCTGGGGATGTGTCCAGTAGGAAATTGCTGCGGTGGAGTTCAAGGAGGCTGTTTCCAAACTGCTTTCTCCTGTTGTGTTTTGATGGTTCCTGTCTCACATTCAGGTCCTTCATCAATTTTGAGTTTATTTTTTGTGTATAGTGTAAGAAAGTGGTCTAGATTCATTCTTCTGCAAGTTGCTGTACCGTTCTCCCAGCAACACCTGTTAAAGAGACTGTCTTTTTTCCATTGGATACTCTTTCCTGTTTTGTCAAAGATTAATTGGCCATACATTTGTGGGTCCAATTCTGTGTTCTCTATTCTATTGCATTGGTCTATGTGTCTGTTTTTGTGCCAATACCATATAGTCTTGATGATTACAGCTTTGTAGTAGAGGCTAAATTCTAGGATTGTGAAGCCTCCCATTTTGGTTTTCTTCTTCAATATTTCTTTGGCTATTCGGGGTATTTGTGGATCCATACATATTTTAGGATAGTTCTAGCTTTGAGAAGAATGGTGATGCAGCTTTGATGGGGATCACATTGAATGTGCAGGTTTCTTTGAGTAATAATGAAATTTTCACAATGTTTATTGTTCTGATCCATGAGTATGGAATGGT
Organism: Helogale parvula; assembly: GCA_004023845.1. Classification (NCBI taxonomy): domain Eukaryota; kingdom Metazoa; phylum Chordata; class Mammalia; order Carnivora; family Herpestidae; genus Helogale; species Helogale parvula. The sequence goes on from PJEM01017666.1 coordinate 20,199, forward strand.
TTTTCATTTCTTTGTGTCTTTTCAATTTCCTCATAAGTTTTCTATAGTTTTCATCGTATAGGTCTTTTACAACTTTGGTTAGTTTTATTCCCAGGTATTTTATTGTTTTTAGTGCTATTGTGAATGGGATCCGTTTCTTGATTTCTCTTTCTGTTGCTTCATTATTGGTGTATAAAAATGCAACTGATTTCTATAGGTTGATTTTGCACCCTGTGACTTTGCGGAATATATGGATCATCTCTAGTAGGCTTCTGGTGGAGTCTGTCAGGTTTTCCATGTAGAATATCATGTCTGTTGTGAAAAGTGAAAGTTTGACTTCTTCTTTGCCAATTCTGATGCCTTTTATTTCTTTTTGTTGTCTGATTGCTGATGCAAGGACTTCCAAAACTATGTTGAACAATGGTGGTGAGAGTAGACATCCCTGCCATGTTCCTGATCTCAGGGGGAAAGTTCTCAGTTTTTTCATCATTGAGAATGATATTAGTTGTGGACTTTTCATAAACTGATTTTATAATGTTTAGGTAAGTTCCTTCTATTCCGACTTTCTCAAGGGTTTTTATAAAGAAAGGGTAATGTATTTTGTCAAATGCTTTTTCTACATCTGTCAACAGTATCATATGGTTTTTATCTTTTCTTTTATAAACATCTATGCACCAAATTCAGGAGTGCCCAAGTACATAAAACAATTAATCACAGACAGAATCAATCTCATTGATAAGAATGTGCTAATTGCAGGGGACTTTAATACTCCACTGACAGCAATGGATAGATCAACCAGACAGAAAATCACTAAAGAAACAATAGACCTAAATGACACATTTATTTTTTTTAATTTTAAATTTATTTATTTATTTATTTTTAATATAACACTATTTATTTTTTTAACATATGCAATTATTTTCCATCATTTACAATACAGTAGTTACAATGACACTCCAAACAGAAAAGCAAAGTAAAAAATCAAAACCCCCACTTCTATTTCATGTAATTAGACTTATACAGAAATTAACAGGTTAAGTACCAATTAGTTAATCACCTAAT